>JAOTQJ010154113.1:0-20525 GCA_025642045.1 Solanum sejunctum
GGATTAATGATTTTTGGGAATTCTCGAATGTGTTGGGAAGTTGATGGTTGATTGTTTGTTATGGGAAGAACTTTTGGGTTAAGTTTTGATTGGGTTGATATGTTGGGGTAATGGGTGTATTGGTATGTTTGATGTTTGTTGTACAAAATTGCTTCAAATATTATTTGATCTTTGTTGATGTTGATTGTGGTTCATATGGTAATGGTATAGGCACCTCAGGTACCTGATATCCTTTGCTAGGAGAGCCTCCTATGACCTATAGGAGGACCTACGAGCCATAATGTCGCTGGTAGGGGATAACATCGACTCAAGGTTTCTTAACATTCACCATAAGAGATCCACCTATAGATCATAATATCCATATAAATCATAGTGGGTTCTCATACACTTTCCTTGTGATTTATTTTGGATATTGAAATTGGTATGAGCATAGTCTACGGCCCGTAGTCACAACTACGAGTTGTAACTAAGCCTCATACCACAGTTTATTATAAATTGTTGCTAGGCACCTACGTACTATGAGGCCACAGTATATCTCGTAGGTCACCCTATGAGTCATACATGTGCCTCGTACCTATAACCTACAACTGGTGCACTACTGAGTTTGATGTTTGTTTTCTTATTGGTGCTATTCTTCCTATTCTTTTATTTATTTTTATGGTTTGTTTTGATAACTTGGCACTTAGTGTTGGTTTGTGATGTTAGTTTAAAGACTATTGGCTCCCAAGGATAGAAATGTAGTTGAACGAGCTTTTATAAGGAGACTTATTGACCAGTTTTCTGAAATCGATCACTATGAGGAGTCAGAGGAGGTTCACAGGGCCCGAATTGACCCTGAGGCATGGGTGCCCCAGATGAGGGATAGGTCATCATAGACCCTAATACCTGTTGAGAGTTCCTCCCAGTGTGAACAGACGGGAAATGGAGATGGAAACTCACTACAGATGACTCCTTTCATTATGAATCAGAGTCTCATAATGATACCAGACCTCAAGATGACATAGTAGCGAGTCCTCATTTGACCCTCAGCTCAGGATCTGCATCATCACCGATAGGGAATTGAGCATATGGAGAAGATCTATAACCAGGTGCTAGAACCAAACAGGCAGGGGAAGCCTATCAGACTATTCCATGAGGAGTACTGGTTAGTTGAGTCAGTGTTGAGCTGTGTCCCTACTCTGGAGACCGAGATTAATAGACATGGTCTTTAGTGGTTGCCAGAGAGGCTGGGAAAGTATGCCCCACTTTTAGTTCTAGAGTTCTATACCGCATATGCTTCTACTATCCTTTGAGATCTTCCCAAGGGGAAGAAGGATATTGATGAGCTTTGATTGTGAGAGGTCTTAGTACATGTTTAGAGGGTTGATATATCCAAGGAGACCATCCGTCGAGTATAGTTTGGGTATAACTACAGAGTAACATATTCCACAATTGAGTACGACAGCCAAATAGATAATATAAGATGGGTTATGATTGGGGAGAATGTAGATCTCAAGATCGAGCTCCATAAATAGGTGTCAACCCAGATCGTAGAGGGTGATGCCGAGCCTGCATGATTCACCACACACACCGAGCTTATAGTGAACTCCCACCTCTCTTTCCCTGCAGAATTCTAATGGTCCATCATTCGGTCTAGTATCTGACCTACATTCACAGATAATATCATCACATTGGAGTGAGTCATGCTACTAGCTAGCATCTTAAATTGCTACGAGATTAATTGGACATTTGTGAGGGCTAATCAGATCCATGGGTCTACACTCCGGATGAACACCTCCTTGCTTTTTCCTATCTTGGTCCATAGATTATTCAAGGAGGCTGGAGTGCACATCTATCTCCTCATAGACCCATACGTCGAGGCCCTTCACACCATAGATCCTAGCTTGATCAAGGCTGATGAAAATCCAGTGACCCTCTAGAGAGCAGCTCCTCCTCCCATTCCTAAGCCATTTTCACTTGAGCTAACTACATAGGGTTTGACACAAATACCACTACTACCACTCCAGATGCACCAGAGCAGCCCACATTAGCTGATAGTGAGATAGTTCCCTCCACAGCTACACCTGCACCAGAGCCATCTGCTTCTCAAATTCCTTCTATAGACTTTCCTATTATGACTACTATTGCATTTCAGGATATGGTTCACAGGTTATCTAGTAAAGAGGCCCAGCTAGCCAGGTTGATGGAGCAGATCATGCCATGGATTTGCTAGACAGTCCAGGCTTTAAAGGGGAGGTCCATGTATTGTATACTAATTCAGAGCTTGTCTTGTTACTCTGAGTTGGAATTGATATTATGTTCATTAGGAAATGATCTTAGGCTATTGTTCTTTAAACTAGTCCATTTTTGCCTAAATGAGCCACCTAATGAAAGATTTTACCCTTTGCTCCAAATAATTGAGCCTTACATGAACCTTTTTTTTCTGAATACCTAGCTAGATTAATCTTGTCTAGTGAAATGCCTTGATATTGGCCCTGATTTATCCTTGAACATGTGCACCTTGATTGAGACAACAGCCCTAAGCTGAGGATGGCTACCAAAACTGGCCCTGGTTTAGGAAATGGATATTGTGTACTTCAACTCAAGCTAAAAGCCTAAGTTGAGGGTGGATAATGTTGTGGTAAAGTTGCAAAAATGAGGTGAGTAGTTGGAAATGAAAGAAAGAATGGAAAATCATGTGTCGGGTAAGAGAAAAAGAGAAAAAGATGTCTTAGTATGAATTGATAAAGTGAATTGAGTTTGAAAATAGGGCACAAGCTGAAAATGAAGAGAAAGTAGCTAGAAAAGCTTGAAAATGAAGAATAAGGGAGGAAAAAATGAAAAATGGTTGAGCTATTAAGGTGAAAATATCGAAAAATGTGGTTCAAAGTTGGCCATTAGTCACTAATTGCCCAAAATGCCACACCAAAGCCCCATGAGTCTGCGTTACAAGCCTGTGAAGTACTAAAGTGATCCTAATCTAACTAATCAACATTAAAGGTTATGAGTGTATGGGCAAGCCTATGGTATTGGTCATTATACATGAATTTCATTTGCGAGAGTGAGTATGCTTACACAGTCCCTCAATCTACTTGATTGCTTATTGAGTGAAATAAAGGGACTTCTTTTCTGTGAGGGCATTTGCATCACTTGGTTAGTATATGACTTGTTCATAATTGTGAATTGTGGATTGAAATGCCCCAAAAATGCTCGAAAATGTTCTTCAGAAATGCTCATAATCATAATTTCCATATATCTCAAAATTTATGCATGATATTGAAAATCTGACTTCATATTCATGATCGGGGACAAAATTGTGTGGGGAATGGTTATAACCTCGATTTTAGAACACCTATAGCGAAATTTAATTTTTTCAAAGTTTTTGATTTCTAAAAGCGATCTGCGCGCTGGCCGTGACCTCCAGGGGCGCAGATCAGTGTTATTTTATGCTACAATTTCTATTTTGGGCCAAGGGCCTTGGGTCATATTCTATGCCCTCATATGCATAAAAACTCCTATACTTAGCTATTTTGAAACTGTATCTCACTCAAGACACTCTCAAAATCCTCTGTAATACTTAGCCAAATATTTCATTCAAAATTCAAGTGTCCCAAGCTAAATTTCAGATCTCAAGAACTCTCTTCAAGCTTCAATCCTCCTTTAAGACTACATCAAGAAAACTCAAGTTTAAGGTATGTGGGTTTCAACCACTGGGTTCTTCCACCCATGGTGTCCAACCTTCCTTTTTATGTAAATTGCATGTTTTCAAGTCGGATTATGTATGGGTATGTCTTATTATGAAGTTGATTATAAAACTAGGTTGGGGTTTCATAAAATATGTGCCTATTTAACCATATTTTGAGCTATGAATGTGTACTCTATTATGATATTTGATGATAAATTTCAAGGTATCTTACATGAGGTTCAACTAACATTGCACACTTACAAAGTGTTTCATAAAATGCCTTTTCAAGGACTCTTAAAGTTATTGATGATCTATTGAATGATTTATGAGTCAAGTGACTTAATGATGATTTTGGGCTTTCAAAATATGTATTGAATTCATGAAAATGTTTATGATATTGTAAATGTTGAATTAAGCCCTTTTTCAAAGATTTTACCTCTTGTGAGCCTTTGAAGCGTAATGTTTGATGATGATCTATTATTATGTTTTAAAGTTAGGCTCACTATTAGAGGTCAAAGATGTTTTAGAGCTGCTCATGTAATGTTTCTATGTTCATTATAAGTTATTAAAGTTATGACTATTTCAATTATTCTGTGGGATTAGGCTTAGCACGGATGGATGAAGGGTATGCTCTCTTTCCTCAAACTATGTGCCAATATAGGAGTATACTTTACCCTTGCTTTACTAGTAGATCTATTTAGTACACTTTCTATTGAGGTTCTTCTCAAAATTGGGTCGTGTTCCCGTAAGGTGAAGCCTCTTCATGAAATCCTTTCTGAAATTGGGTCATGTTCCCATAAGGAAGATTACTTCATACGAAATTGGGTTATATTCTTGTAAGTTTGAAGTATGGTTTACCTTGGCAAGTAGACCATCTCTTTACCGATAGGGGTAATCATCGGGATTCCAAGTTGTAGCTTACTTGGTCTTATTCTTTGTCAGTTGAGGTCTCTTCGTACATATGTATTATATTCTATGCAAGTTGAATTATTTAGAAGAATGTTTTACTTCACACATTGATCATGCATGCCATATTGATATTATACTTATCCATTGCCTATTACTATGCATTCTGACTATATTGGCTTACATCTTGTTGCATTTCATCCTACATACTTAGTACATTTAAACATACTAATGCATACTCTTGCCTACATGATGTCACCATGTAGGGACCAGAGCTCCTCTTGATCATCCTTCATATGTCTAGGAACATTATTCGAAGAAAAGCTTTTAGTAAGTCCTCAGGTTTGGGGGCACTAGATATGCTACTCTTGCTCATGTTATTTCTTTATATTGATCTTTGATACTATCAGGTGAACCCGGAAAGTATCTTATCCCCTGCCTAATATATGCTTAGAGGTATTGTTTGAACAAATGATGTACCTATCCTTTGAGATTTGGGTCTTCATGCTTTGTAATGTCAAGACTTAATCCCTTTTCCCTTGTTTATATTTTTATTGTTGTTTATTTTGCTTCAGCGACCAAGGATGTGTAATTAATATGTTTAGAGGCTTATTTGGGTCCCTTTGTGTTCCCATTCACTGTGTCACATCTAGGACCTAGGCTTGGGTTGTGACATAAATACTCCTTAGCATGTCATAGTTGGATTGTCAAAATGCATCAATGTGCCTTGGTTTGCTTGGTAGCTATAGAATCAGGTTTTGTAAATGCTAGCTTGGGTACCTGAGTTGAAATTGGGTAAAGTATATGCCAGGAGGATAATTGCTATGTATTGCTCATTATCCATTGAGATTGAGTCGCCGCTTGAGTATAAACAACAATTCTAAGTTGAGGGTGTTGATGTACTATCAAAATACAGCACATTTAGTTCCTAAAACAAGGGATTTTGTGTGTTCTCAATATGACTTTTATGGTTCTTATATGTTTTGTCTTTATTTTTGTAGAAAATATAGGTTAGCTTAATCTTGGGTAAAAGTAGCTGATTTTGTTGAATTTAAGAACCTACGAGACCCACTACGAGCTATGGCCCATGCTACGAGTCGTAGGAGGCGACCATAGTATAAACAGCTTCCAAAATGAAATTCAATGAAATTGAAGTTCAAACATACGAGCCCAGGGTATGGGTCATAGTCCTCACTATAACTCGTAGAAAAGAACCTCATAATGATTAACTATGTTGATTTAATTTGGACCAAGAAATGCAACGTTGGACTACGAGAAGACGCTATAAGTCATAGACCAAACAATAACTCATAGGATGGATTGTAATAGTCAAGTCCAGAATACCAAGTGCTGACTAAGAAAGCCTGACCATGACTCGTAGGTCACCATACGAGTCGTACCTATGATCCATAACTTATGCCGACCAAATTATCTTATTTATTTTTTTGTAAATAGTATAAACAGTATAAGTTACGGTTTTTAGAGAAGAATCAGATTATAGAGAATAGAATATCCTTTCTAGAGAGAATTTTTTAGGGTTTTAGAGTAGACAACTAGGTTTTCACTTTGAAGACCCAATTTGGGGATTAGAATCACTTGTAATTCAAGCTTGTGAATCCAAAATCAAGGTAGTTTGTTGTTCTTCATTTTCTTTGGGTAATCTCTCAACTATGTCTATTTTATTCATTGTTTATGATTTTGCCCAAGCTATGAGTAGCTAAACCCCTAAATCTTGGAGTTGAGGAAACCATAAGTAGCTAGCTTGAGATAACCTAGATTATTTGCATTTCTTTAATTGGGTACTTGCATGTATTATCCATTTTCCTTCGGATTTCTTGTTGTTTCATGGTGGCTAACACCAAACTCCCTAGTATCATGATCCCAACCAAGGTAGTGGTAAATAGGAAAAGGAAATAGGTGACAGGATTTGATTCATATATTCTTGTCTAATAAACCAAGCCCGACCAAGGAGAGGTTGACTGGGAAAATAGGTAACAGTTAGTTGGCACACAATGGTTGCATACCAAGCGCCATGGTGAAATTTGACTTTCACCTTTACCAAAGAGTTGGAAGAACCTAAATTACCATCCTGCATATAATGTCCCAACTAAGGTTATGTTATCTAGTGTATTTGACTTAGTGAATCATAGGGAACACAATTCCTAATTTGATACTCAAATTGATTGCCTCTTTGTGATTATTAATATAGTTTTTTGTAGTTATTTCACTCGAATTTGCAACCGCTCCCCCTCCCCTTTTTAGAGAATATAGTTGATTAATACTTGAAATATTATTGGTGAGTCAATTTGGTCAAATCCTATATTTCCTGTGGATTAGACTTTAGCCTTTGGTTAGGTTTATACTTGATAGCGATCACTATACTGTTGGAGCATGAACATCATCAGGCAATAGGACACATAATTAGTAACATCTCTTATCATACCATCCCAGCAGTAATCCCGCCTCAAATCTTGATACAACCTTGTTATGCATGTATAGATAAATATCTAGGATAATGGGCCTTTGGAAGAATAAATTAAATCAAACCCCCAACTCGAGGAGCATAAAGATGATTATCAAATTGTAGAACCCCATTTGAGCCTATAGTAGCCTAGTCGTCGCCACCCTATAATACTCACTTTTTGAGGGAAGCCAATTATTTATCCTCTTACTATCTAGCATACATCCAATCAAGTAATGATGATTGAACCTTAATAATGACCAATACCAGCCAAGAGTCAAATATCCAGTATGATCATCCTATTAGGCAAAGAGTGAATGTCTAAAGCTAAGGGATTTTACTTTGGCAAGTAGTCTAAGCTACACATACTCTTCGTCGTTTGACTCAAGGTATTAGCTTCACCTAGCCCAGATGGTAGAAAATAGTAAGGTCATAGACTTCCAAAAGATCTATCCAATGGTGCTACCTAGAATTTTGACTACAAATTACATTGGGGTTTTATGAAATGTTGATTGGAATCACATGTCTACCTATTTAAACTTAAACTATGAGATAGTTTGCCTATTGTGACTGCATGTTTTAATCTATGAAAAATGATAATGTATTATGCTATTTGATGAGGGATTCCAAGATAACTTACATGAGAATTTTACTATGTATTGGTGGCTTAATTTACATCAAGTTTTCTTGCATTATTTCACTCTTGAATTGCATGATTCTGAACTAACATTGCACACCCGCCAAGTGTTTGATAAAATGTTTTGACAAGGATTCTTGAGCTATTGATGTTTAATTGCATGAATTATGAAACAAGTGACTCTATGATGATGAAGGGATTGTATGTATTAAAAGTATGAAAAATATCTATAGTGTTACAAGTTGACCACACCTTGTTGAGGGATGCCATGTCTCAACCACTTTGAAGGGGGGTGCTATGCTCATTTACCATGTTGAGGGGTCTGTTCCTTGACCACTATGATGGGGGGTGGTATGCACATCTGCCATGTTGAGGGGTATATACCTTGACAACTATGATCGGGGATGTTATGCCCATTTACCAAAATTGAGGGGTAGATATCGCAATCACCTTCCCATGGGATGATATGCCTTAGATTCCAAGTACTCATTTGCTTGGTCTATGATAATGGTCTCTTCCTACACATGTAATATGTTCTACACAAGTATGTTTTACTTCAAACATTGGTCATACGTGCCATGTTGTTATTAAACTTATTTGTTGTTTCTGATTATGCTTTTTGACTATGTTGTCTATCTCTTGTTGCATTGCATCCTACATACTTATTACATTCAAATGTACAAATACATACTCTATACCTATATCATGTTACCATGTAGGAACCGCAATCCCTCTTGATCATCCTCCCCGGGGCTAGTCTTGGCATTATGGAAGAAGAGCTTTAGTGAGTCCTTATTCGGGGACATTAGATATCTTTCTCTTGTCACTTATTTTCTTTTCATGTTGAACTCTTGATACAATGAGGGTGATCCCAAAAAGTGTCTTGTCCCCCTCTCAAATCTATGATTAGAGGTGTTATTGGAACAAATGATATAATTATGCTTTGAGCTTTTACTATTCTATGTTCTTATGCTATCAAAGATTTTCCTTAGTCACTTTACACTTATTTATACTCTCTTTTTGTTATTTAATTGCTTCTGTGGCCAAGGGTGTGTAAATAATATGCTAAGAGGCTTGTTTGGGGTCCATTCGATTTCCATTGGTCGTGTCATGTCTACATCCTATGTTTGGATCATGACAAACTTGGTATCAGAGCACTAGGTTTTAACGATCCTCGGAACCCAGTACTCCGCATCGATTACAGTCTTACTCATAGTTGTGAAGTGCACCATAACTACGAGTAAGAGGCTATAAGGCATTTTAGGAAATGTTTCTCTTCTTGATGGTCTATGTCATGCTATAAAAGTTAAGGTAAGGCTTTTCCATAATGATTCTTTTTTGGTATTCTAGATAATTCCTATTCCAAGAGGAAGACTAAGGAGAGCTCGTTCACCCGAGGAGCAATTGGACCCTCCCGCTCCTCAAGCTCCTCAAGATAGCAGAGTGGCTCATGAATAGCTCGAGGATGTTATTAACATGTTAGACCATGCTATGACTAATCAAATCAACCAAGCAGCCCAAGCCCCTCATGCTCCTACTCCAGCCTTGAGGGTGAGGAATTTTACTAGAATGAATCCACTAGAGTTCCATGGGTCTAAAGTGGATGAGGATCCTCAAGAATATATTGATGAATTATATAAAGTGTTGTCTATTATGTGGGTTATATCAAAGGACAAAGTAGAGTTGGCAGCCTACTAAGTCAAGGGGATGGCTCAAATTTGGTTCGCCTAATGGAAGGTGGACAAAGGAAACGATAATGTCATCCTTTGGGAAGAGTTCAAGGCGGCATTTCTCAACCGATCTTCCCTCTTGATCTAAGAGAGGCCAAAATTATGGACTTTATGAATCTAAAGCAAGGATATATGAGTGTGAGGGAGTATTCCCTCAAGTTCAATCAACTTTTCAAGTATGCCCTACAATTGGTGGTCGAGCCAAGGTCTAGGATGAACAAATTTATGATGGGGGTGTCCGACTTGGTTAATGAGTTATATCGTGCCGCCATGTTGATAAGTTATATGGATTTGGCAAACCTCATGACATATGTTGAACATTTGGAGGGGGAGAAGCATAGAAAAAGGAGTGGTGATACCAAGAGTATCATTTTGAAGGTAGGATCTGAAGTCCCAAGGGTGGCCAATTTCATCAAGGCCAAGGGTCTTCCAGTTCACCTACTAGAAGGTATACTTATGACAACCCAAGGGTCCAAGGTGGTGGTGTTATAGTGCGTAATACTATGTGTCCAAGATATGATAGAGGCCATAATGGACCATATTTGAAGGACACCAATGCTTGTTACAATTGTAGTGAAGTGGGTCATAAGATAATTAATTGTCCTCATAATCGTAACAAGGGTAGAGATAGTTATCCACAAGGCTAAGGTACAGATGTGGGTCCTAAGGGAAGAGAAGTCCAACAAGGTAGTGCTCTAAGGCACAATAGGTTCTATGCTCTTCAAGGGAGACAAGGGGTAGATGAGGTACCTGATGTCACCATCGGTATGTTAAAAGTTTGTTATTTTGATCTGTATGCATTGGTAGACCCGGGTGCCACTCGTTCTTTTATTACTCCTTTTGTTGCCAAAAAACCTTCTTGTTAGTCCCGAATTATTGTGTGAGACATATGAAATGTTAACCCCATTGGTGAGTCCATTATTGCTAGAAAGGTCTATAGAAATTATCCTGTTTTCATTTTGCATGAAATATTTCCCTATAGTAATTGTCCCATTTTCATTTTGCATAAAATCTTGCCTTGTGATTTTGTTGAATTGGATATGTTAGATTTTGATGTCATTCTTAGGATGGACTGGTTGCATGCATATTATGCTTTTATTAATGGTAGAACCCGTAGGGTCAAGTTTCAATTCCCTAATAAACCTATCCTTGAGTGGGAGAGTCATGATGGGGTGGTCAAAGGTACATCCTTTTCTTGCATTAAAGCCCAAAAGTTGATTTCTAATGGGTGTCTTTGTTATCTTATAAGGGTTAGGGATGTTGAGTCCAAGGTCCTTCCTATAGAGTTGGTCCCAGTAGTTAATGAGTTCCTTGATGTCTTTCTCGATGAGCTTCCCAGTGTTCCTCTAGAAAGAGAAATAAATTTTGGCATAGATCTCCTTCCCGATGCTCAACCAATTTCTATTTCTCCTTACCATATGGCCCTAGCGGAGTTGAAGGATTTGAAGGAGAAATTCAGGGATTTGTGGGAAAAGGGTTTTATAAGGCCTAGTAAGTCACCTAGGGGAGCGCCGGTGTTATTTGTGAAGAATAAGGATTGTTCTCTTAGAATGTGCATTGATTATCGGCAACTTAATAGAGTCACCATCAAGAATAAGTACCCTCTACCAAGTATTGATGATCTTCTTGACCAATTTCAAGGGGTTAGTCACTTCTCTAAGGTTTATCTTCGGTCCGGGTATCACCAAATAATAGTGAGGGAGTGTGACATTCCAAAGATGGCCTTCTAAACTAGGTATGCGCACTATGAGTTTGTGGTTATGTCCTTTGGGTTGACTAATGAACCAGCTATCTTCATAGATCTTATGAATAGGTCTTTAAACCCTACCTTGATTTGTTTGATGTGGTTTTAATTGATGATATCTTGATCTATTCCCATAATGACGAGAAGCATGTGGATCACTTGAGGGTAGTGGAGCAAATCTTAACGGAGGAGAAGTTATATGTCAAATATGAAAAATGTGAGTTTTGGTTGAAAGAGGTGATTTTCTAGGTCATGTGGTGTCGGGTGATGGCATTAAAGTGGATCTTAAGAAGATGGAGGTGATTAGAAATTGTCCTAGACCTTTGACTCCATTAGATATTAGGAGTTTCTTGGGTTTGGCGGGTTATTACTGGAGGTTTGTGAATAGGTTCTCCTCTATTGCTTCTCCTATGACTAAGTTGACCCAAAAGAAGGAAAAGTTTTTATGGACCAATGAGTGTGAGAAGAGTTTCCAAGCTTTGAAAGATAAGTCTGTCTTTGCTCCTATATAGTCTCTACTGGAGGGGTTGGAAAGGTTTGTTCTGTATTGTGATGCCTCAAGGATTGGATTGGGTTTTATTTTGATGCAAATTGGTAAAGTGATAGCATAAGCTTCTAGACAAATTAAAGTGCATAAGAAGAATTATCCTATCCATGATCTTGAATTGGTCGTCGTGGTATTTGCTTTGAAAATTGGGCATCATAACTTGTATGGGGTCCATGTTGATGTGTTTACCAATCATAAGAGTCTCCAATATGTGTTCTCTCAAAAAGATCTCAACTTGAGACAAAGAAGGTGGTTAGAGCTCCTTAAGGATTATCAATTGTGTGTGTATTATCACCCAAATAAAGCTAATGTTATGGCTGATGCTCTAAGTAGGGTGTCTATATGTAGCCTAGCTCATGTTGATGATGGTGGCAAGGAGGTGGCTAAAGAGGTTCATTGGTTGGCTAGATTGGGAGTTAGATTGGAAGAGATTGATAATGGTGATGTAGTGGTTGTTGATGGTTCTAAGCCTTCTTTGATTGAGGAGGTAAAGGAAAAATAAGATATTGACCCCGCCTTGTTAAAATTGAAGGCCTTCGTGAGAGATGGTAAGGTGGAGGTTTTCTCCTAATGGGGAGATGGTACCCTTATGTACCAATGTAGATTGTGTGTGCCTAGTGTTCATGACTTAAGAAAGAAGATTTTAGATGAGGCTTATAATTCTTCCTATTCTATTCAACCCAGTTCTACAAAGACGTATAGAGATTTGAGAGAAGTATAGTGGTGGGGTGTTATGAAGAGAGATATTGCTTAGTTTGTTTTTTCTTTTCATCATTACCAACAAGTAAAAGCCAAACATCAAACGTCGATAAGCCTAGCCCAAGATATAGAGATTCCTAATTAGAAGTGGGCGGAAATCAACATGGATTTTGTAGTTCGGTTGCCTAATACTTGAAGGCATTTTGATTCTATTAGGGTTATGATTGATAGAATGACAAAGTCGTCTCATTTTCTACCAGTCAAAACTACTTATGGTGCCAAAGATTATGCCAAATTTTACATTCATTAGTTGGTTAGATTACATGAGGTGTCTTTGTCTATCATTTCAGATCATGGTGCTCAATTCGCTTCTCACTTTTGGAGGTCCTTCGAAAGAGGTCTTGGTACCAAGTTTAAGCTTAGCATCGCCTTTCACGCTCAAATGGATGGCCAAGCCGAAAGAACTATCCAAACTCTTGAGAATATGCTTAGAGCTTATGTTTTAGAGTTTAAGGGTAATTGGACGAACATCTTCCACTTATTGAGTTTGCTTACAACAATAGTTATCATTAAAGCATTGGTATGGCTCCTTTTGAGGCTCTCCATAATTGACATTGTAGGTCCCCGGTTGGGTAATTTGAGGTGGGGGAGATGCCTTTGTTAGGTTTGGATTTGGTTTTGGAGGCCATGGAGAAGATTAGGTTGATAAGGAAGAGATTGAAAATAGCCCAAAGTAGACAAAAGTCCTATTCCGATGTGAGTAGAAGGGACCTCGAATTTAAGGTTAGTGATTGGTTCTATTTGAAGGTCTCATCTATGAAGGGTGTGGTCCAGTTTGGCAAGAAAGGTAAATTGAGGCCAAGGTTTGTGGGTCCTTATATAGTGTTAAGGAGGATTGATAAGGTAGCCTATGAGTTAGAGTTGCCCATTGATATGAATATGGTTCATACGGTCTTTCATGTGTCCATCTTGAGAAACTGTATAGGTGACCCTAGTGCTATAGTTCCCTTGGATGTTGTGGGTGTGGTGGAAGATACTTTGACTTATGAAGAGATTCCGGTAGAAACTTTTGATAGACAAGTAAAAGGGTTGAGGAACAAGCATGTAGCTTCCATTAAGGTCCCTTGGATTAACCAACAAGATGAAAGTGCAACATAGGAAGCTGAGGCAGACATGCACAAGTGATGTTCAAATCTCTTCTATTCCACACCAACCAAAGGCACTAATTTAGGTCCCTTATGTGCTTTCAAATCTTAAGCTTTAGTCCTTATGTCATTTCCATGCATTGATGTTTATGTTGACATGTTTATGGTGATTTTCACACTAATGTTGAGATTTTTGAAATAATGTCCAAATGAACTTGTTGTATTCATGTGTTGGGCTGAAATCACCTTGATTTCCTCTCTTATGTACATTTCTTTGACATTTATGGATGAATGTTCCCAAGGGGGAGATATGGAAAAGTCCCAAAAATGTGCATTAGAAATGCCCGTAATCATAACTTTCATGTATCTCAAAATTCGTGCATGATATCAAATATTTGACTTCATATTCTTGATAAGGAGAAAATATTCAGTGGGAAATTGGGTATAACTTTGATTTTAGAGGACCCATAGTGAAATTTTATTTTAGCCAACTTTTTAATTTCCAAAAGTTGTTTGCGTTGGCTCAGTAACACGGACCCATAGTGGAGCAATGTTGTGACTTCCTTAATTTTGTATTTCGGCCTAAGCGCCTTGGGGTCTTGGCCCCATGCCCACCTATACATAAAAACACCTATAATTAGCTATTTTTCAACACTATATTACAAAAAAAGACTCCCAAAATCCTATTAAACACTTAACCAAATGTTTCATCTAAATTCAACTGTCCCACACTCATTTTCAGATCTCAAGAACTTTATTCTATCTCCAAGTTCTCATTCGAATCTACATCAAGGAAATCCCTAAATTCAAAGTATATGGATTTCAACCATTGGGTCCTTTCACCCATGGTACCTAACCTTCCTTTTCATTAAACTTGCATTTTTCAAGTTGCATTACTTCTGGATATGGCTAATTATTTATTTTGATTACAAATTATATTGGGGTTTTATAAAATGTTGATTCAAATCACATATCAACCTATTTCAAGTTTATACTGTGTGATGGTTTGTCTATTGTGCTATGCATGTTTTGAGCTATGAAACTATAACCAATTATGTAATTTGACGAGGGATTCTTAGGTATCTTATATGAGGGTTTTACTATGTATTGGTGAGTTGATTTATATTAAGTTTTCTCACATTATTTCACTCTTGAATTGCGTAATTTTGAACTAACATTGCACATCCGCCAAGTTTTTCATAAAATGTTTTGCAAGGATTCTTGAGCTATTGATGATCTATTGCATGAGTTATAAATCAATTGACTCTATAATGATGATAGGATTGTATGTCTGTTTTGAATACATGAAAAGTATCTATAGTGTTGCAAGTTCACCACACCTTATTAAGGGGGTGACATGCCTTAATCACTTTGATGGGGGTGCTATGCCTATCTACCATGTTGAAGGGTACATACCTTGACCACTATGATGGGGGGTGTTATACCCATTTACCATGATGAGGGGAATATACCTTGCCACTTTGATGGGGGTGGTTATGCTCATCTACCATATTGAGGGGTATATACCTTGACCACTATGATCAGGGGTGCTATGCCCATTTACCAATTGAGGGGTAGATGTCTCAATCACCTTCCAAGAGTGTGATATGCCTTGGATTCCAAGTACTTGTTTGCTTGATTTACGATGATGATCTCTTTCTACACATGTAATATGTTCTATACAAGCATGTTTTACTTCAAGCATTGGTTATGCATGTCATGTTGTTATTATAGTTATCCCTTGCTTATGATTATGCATTTTGACTATGTTGTCTATCTCGTGTTGCATTGCATCCTATATGCTTAGTACATTCAAATCTACTAATGCATACTCTATGCCTAGATGATGTTACCATGTAGGAATCGGAGCCCCTCTTGAGCATCCTCCCCATGGCTAGTCTTCGCATTTTGGAAGAAAAGCTTTGGTGAGTCCACAAGTTCGGGGAAATTAGCTATCTTTCTTTTGTCACATATTTTCTTTTCATGTTGAAGAACTTTTGATACTATGAGGGTGAGCCTAGAAAGTGTCTTAGCCCCCGGTCAAATCTATGATTAGAGGTGTCATTGGCACAAATGATGTAGTTATGCTTTGATCTTTGACACTTCTATGTTCTTATGCTATAAAAGGCTTCCCTTAGTCCCTTTACACTCATTTATACTCTCTTATTGTTGTTTAATTGCTTTCGCAACCAAGGATGCGTAAATGATATACTAAGAGGCTTTTTGGGGGTACCTTGAGTTCCCATTAATCGTGTCATGTCTAAGCACTAGGTTTGGGTCATGACAGTATGTGTTGGAAGTGTTACTGACTCTAAATAAAACTCATACTTTGAAAATTTTGCATCAAAATATTGATCTCTCAAAGTATGGAGCACAATCCTCAAACACTGTGCATGTACCTCTTCGCCCCATGAGTATATTTGGGATATCATCAATGAATTTGATAAATAAGTTAGGATAAGGCCATAGACATGAGTCATCAAATCTATAAAGGTAGTAAGGGTATTAGTTATCCCAAATGGAATCACCAGGGATATATAATAGCCATAGAGAGTACGGAAAGTAGTCTTAGGGATGTTAGTGGCACGTTAACCATAGAAATCACTACAACACCCTGGAGTTGATTAAATAGGTCATCTACATTAAATAATGGGTAATAGTTTTTCATGACACCTTATCCAACTACTCCCTTCTTGTTAACAAATAGGACAGGAGCACCCCACGGAGATACACTTGGCCAAATAAATCCCTAATATAAGAGACCCTGAAGTTAGACTTTGAGATCCTTAAGCTTTGCAGGGGAATCATATAAGATGGAACAAAAAATGGGTATAGTGCCCAGCTCCAAATCTATAATAATGTAAATATCTCTCTCTTGGGGTAGGGAAGGTGAGTCAACTAAGAATGAATCAGGGAACTTATAGACCATTGGAACTGAACCAACAAAATGAGACTCAGTAGATGCATCATGAATATAAGCCAAAGAGGCACATACTAGTTACTAATCTCCTGGCTTGAGTATAAGAGATAATCCTAATCATTGTGATCGATCCTATATAACCCATACCACACCACTATGGATATTCTAGGCATGGGTAAGGCAATGATCTTAGCATAATAGTCCAAAACCACACGATGAGGATCTAGCGAATCTACCCTTAAATTGTTGTCTAAATCAAGTATATCAAGTAATATAAGATCAGCTCAAGTATACTTCACTTGTAAGGTGACCACACAAGATATTTACATTGATCCACCACTAAAAAATAACCAATAAGGGTCGTAACATGCAATGGTTCTACAAGTGGGCTACAACTCACACACAATTGGGGAAAAATACATAGATATATAAGACTACCTAAAACCTTGATCAAATAAGGCTAAAGCAGATTGTTGGAGTAGAGAAATTGTACTTCTAATGATGTCATCTGATGACTCAGCCTCTACCCTTGTTAGGGAAGCATAGAAATGGACTTGACAGCCTCCACCTTGACCTCTATCTTTCAACTTGACCTACCTCCCTAAGGACCACCCCGAGCACTCTATGATAAAATTTGCATCCCTGACCCTAATATCCTCATCTAACTAGAGGAGGTACCCATCTTAATCTCTATGGGGGAACTATATCAAATAGGGCACTACTAGGACCAATGATCAAGACTATTGTAGTCATAGTAACCCTAAGAAGAATGACCAGTAATAACTCAGCCATGGTAGGTAGGGAATGAATTTATCCTCTCAAATGATATCCCAACTAGGACCTCCCTGATGGAATGTCACTGGTATAGAATCCCTTGTCCTCGAGCCTAGAATAAAAGAGGAAAAAACCCTAGTCTAGGGTACCATAATGTTACCAGTTATCCTTTAATGTCTGAAGTGAATCCTAAATAGGCCGAACGAATCAACCCTATTGAAAATGTTATTGAGGTCTATCATAATGCTTCATATGTCAGTATCAGGTCCTGCTGTAGCTTCCCTTATGTTGATTCCTAGCCTGCTATAGCTTCCCTTATGTCGATTCCTCTTGTCATTGCTCCTTTAGTCCTCATGATAGAGCTACTCAATAGTGTAGGCATGGTAAACTATATCCAGAAATGGTAGCCTGCTATAACCAATGTCTAAGTCTTAATCGTCAATTGTGTCCTCTATCCTCAGGCAAAACACTAAATCCTCTCTTTCTCTATAGGCAATATCACGGAAGCAAATTTTGAAAGCTCCTAATATCTAATCACACAATCAAACATTGACATAGGTTCGGTTCTAGCCTCAAGAAAAGGTCACAAAGCTTATCCTTGAGACTCAGAGGAACAACTCTACTCAAAATGTCCTTTGAAAACCTATCCCAAGTCAACATGGTAACCCAACTAGTCTAGTCTCTATATATTAGCACCACCAGGTAGGCCCATCTAGTTGATAAGTTATAAAGTCGACTCATCTCGACTCCACTAACCTTTAAGTATATAGCCGCTCTCGACAAGAGGTTAGAACCTCATAGTATCCTATGCCATTTCTATAGAGAACCTCAATGGTGATAATCTTAGAAAGAAACCCAATAACTTCTACTCCAATATTAGTATGACACCATATGCAATATCTGGCTGAATGGTGGAGGGCAGTAAGGCTAACTAATTCCCTAGAACTAGGATTGTAAGCTGACCCTGCAGAGCTGGCATAGATGGTATTAGGGTTTGTTATATGCCCTCAAGAATTGTAAGTGACTAAGTAATAGCCTCATATTTAGTGTGGCGGGGTGTTGTGCCAATCTTGGCCCCTCTAACTAGGGAGGAATAGAGACATCCTAGTATTCCTTGCAGGATTTATAATTACATCTCTATTCTAGGATAATGTTGCACCCTTACCCCAACCCCATATTTGACTTTTACCCCTACTCGGGGCTATTACTAGTCGTTTGCCACCACTAGTGGCGCCACGTCTGCTAGCCACCCCTACAAAAGAGTAAAACAAGTGAGATTCTATGAAACCTATTAGACATATGGTGCACTATAATGGTACAAAAAAGAAATTTTTCTTAGTGACATCCTATAGCCTACAAAAGATAAGTCATGAATGTCTCTGCACTAATTTGCAGGAGTCTGCTAAACATTAGCTCTATACAAGTGAGACAGGTGAACATGGGGCTCTATTACCAAGTTATCACAACCAAATTTATTGAATTATGATGGCACCTATCATAACCTGCCAGCAAGTAGGTAACCCAACTCAGAAATATTACTAATGGGTTTAACAATACAAATAAAGTAGAAATCAATAGTTTAAAAGATTAACTAAATAAAAGAGCGAAACCAAAATAAATAGATACATACAAGCCAAATGAAAATTTGCCTTTGATATGAAAATTTCAAGCCCAAATAATTAGCACTGATTACCAATGCTCAAGCCTACATCACAAAATTAGATGCAAAATGTAGTATCGATACCAAATAAAGATACCTAGTATGAATCATAGGCCAACTTAATAATGGTGAAGGATAAAGGCTATAAAGGTATGCACACGAATGCAAAAAACATGGAATCCTAAAGTAACTAACTCCCATTGAGCCCCCATTAGTCCAAAAATGTACATATACGAACAAAATTGGGGAAACAAATCTGAACCCGAATAAGCTTGACAGCTGTAGAAAATAGATAAATCTACTAAGAACTTTATCTGCAAGCCGAGATTGAGATCATAGAACTAGAACCTTATTTCAATATCAAATGCCAGAGAAATTGATAAGGCTAAGACATAAATATAGATACATGCCAAAAGAATTTTTGGACTCAAGGCCAGAGCATAAATCCAGATGCTCACTAAGAGTGTCTCTGGAGGCAATGACAGAGTGCAATCCAAATCCTCTCTACAAGTCCATTGATTCCAAGGCCAAAACATAATTTTGGATTCTCATTGAAAGGTTATGATTGTGTCGAGGTCAAAGTATGAATTTGATTGCTTGTGTAGGATATCTAGTGACTACTCAAGGTAATCATACTAATTACATGCCAAAATGTTCCATCCACCCAAACCAAGATCAACATTCATTAATGAACTATCCAACAAGGTCCACTGCACCAATGCAATTAATGGAATCATGAAATTGGGATTAGGTGATAAGTTATAGAAGCAACATCACTTTCTAGATAAAGCCTACCTTTATCTGACCCAAGTCTACTATATTAGTGTACTAGGATCTAGGCCATCTGGATCCACATCGAAAAGAAGAAATAATGCCTACTGAGTCTAGAAAGATTGCTAGTTTGTGGATTCCACTAAGCTAAGCCTAAACTAAGGACAACATGCTCACTTTATGCATATGAATCACGTACAAATCAGTCCATAAGGTATAGATAATCAATAATAACAGTACAAGTGCCTATAGTACCAATAAAAAGCATAAATTCTAGTAAGATAGGCATACTCAGCTAATTTCCTACTCATACTCATATAGATCCACATAATTCATGTATTCAAACTCCATCTTAAAAAAAAAGAGAAATCGTAGCCTACCTCAAGGCGGATCATACGTGATTCAAGTCACTCTACCTGAGCTTTTCTCTTCTAAATGACCTATAAACACTATCACACTACCACAAATATAATGACAACATCATTATGATCTTTTTTTTTCAAATTCACAACAAATGAAGATAGATCGATTTTGGATTTGAAATTGCGAATGTGGGGTCTAGACCAAATCTTCTTGAATGAACTCTATAAAAGGGTCCTAAATAGTTTCTTGAACTTGTGTCCTAAAATGGAACACAATTCAAGACTTGAAACAACCAAAAACAAGACATGCAATAAAAGCCTAAATTTACTAAGAAAACACAATAATGGTAGTAGGAAAATGATAAAAAGTACCTTAAACAAAGCTCTAAAAAACTTTCCAATGACACCACAATGTTCTCTTAGAAAAGCCACATAATTTAGAGCCTTGACTTGCTGAATTTGGACTAAAAATGAGGGAAAATTGCATCTTGAATGTTTGTAAATA
>JAOTQJ010154113.1:20625-74621 GCA_025642045.1 Solanum sejunctum
CCACATAATTTAGAGCCTTGACTTGCTGAATTTGGACTAAAAATGAGGGAAAATTGCATCTTGAATGTTTGTAAATAAAGTTGATCATTTCTATTTGTTTAAATAAGGATAAGACACAATTTCTCTTTGTGATGGCATTTATTGTTGCCCGCAATCACAAACCTTTTGTAAGTTTAACTTCATAACCATGGGGATCTCTCACAATCACAGAGAACAAAAGTCCTAACCCTCTAACATCACAATCCACGCCCTGCGATCATGGAAGCCAACTACCCAGACCTTCGTGCGCACAAGTAAGGGGCTGCGAATGTGAATGATAGTTGGACCTAAAACAGTATTAACTAAGAATTTTAAATTTTTCCATCTTTCAAATTCTATTATAGGGTTGTTAGCACTTATTTAGAACCTCATGCATATAAGCAATTTATGCCATCTCACAAAATTCAATGCTCTAGACTCAAAGGCATAGTAAAAATTTTGATATGAGGTCATTTTGGCAAAAAGTAGGTCCCACTCTAAAATTGCGACTTTGACCAAAATCTACCAGGACCTCAAAACTGAGTTTGAAAGCCTTGAAAACCGAATGAATGGTTATTTTAGACAAACCTCGACATTTTGGATCTAATCACTCTATCAGATTATTACTCAGGTATAATTTCAAAATATATTGACCAAAATCAAACTTTGGCCAATTTTGAAAGTCCATGACTTAAATTAGCACAAAAGACTCGGTGTAACATCTGATAAAATTACCAAAATATCACTAGAGGAGGGACACCTGTATAATATGACTTTCCATAATTTGTTTGCAAATCCAACACTAGATATGCAACTAGCATGAAAATTGAGTGAGAAAATGGCCTCGCTCAATTTTTAGAGCAACTAGATCGAGAAATAACTTTTCGATCTAAAAACTGAGATAGAGGGGCTCAATTTACCTCCTAATTTTATAGATCTTTCCAGAAGGATTGGGTACGAAGGTAAATTTGAGTGCAGCATTTCATCCACATATACATGGTCAGGCAAGGCGCACCATTCGGATGTTAGAAGATATGTTAAAAGCTTATTTTTTTACTTTAAGGGGAATTGGGATGAATATCTTCAATTGATTGAATTTGCATATAATAATAGTTATCATGGGAACATTCAGATGGCCTTCTATGAGGCCTCGTATGTGAGGAGATATAGATCACTAATTGGGTGGTTCGAGGTGGGAGAAGCTGAGTTGATTGGACCTGATCTTGTCTACCAATAAATGGATAAGGTTAAGGTAATTAAAAAGAGGTTGAAAACTGCACAAAGCTGCCAAAATTCTTACATCGAGATGAGGAGAAGAGACATAGAATTTGAGGTAAATGACTGGTGTACTTTAAGGTATCACTCTGAAGGGTGCTATGAGGTTTGGAAAGAATGGGAAATTGATTCCTCGCTCTATTATCCCTTACAAAATAGCGAGAAGAATTAGGAAGGTTTTGTATGAGTTAGAATTGCCTTCTGGGTTAGACACAATTCATCTCATATTCCACATCTTGATGTTAAAAAAAGTGCTTAGGAGATCCTGCCTTGGTGGTCCTTGTTGAGAACATTGGAGTAAAGGATCGCTTGTCCTATAAGGAGATTCTAGTCCAAATTTTTTATCATTAGGTTTGAAAGCTAAGATCTAAGAAGATCGCCTCAGTTAAAGTCGTATGGAGAAATTAGTTTGTTGAGGAAGCCACCTATGAAGCTGAGGAGGATATGGGAGCTAAATACCCACATTTATTCATGCCCACTAAGGAGAATGTTGAAGGTAATATTCCTATCTTTGACTTAAATGATGCTTTTATTCTTTAGTTGATGTGTCCATCCTTTATTCTAAGTAGAGTTTATTGAGGTCAATGAGAAGCCAAAGAGTTTAAATTGTCAAGTGAGTAATGAGATGAATCTTGAGTCTATTCGTGCTTTCACACCCACCTCTGCTCATCATTCAAGGATGAATTATACCAAGGGGGAGATGATGTAAAGCCCGATAAAATTACTAAAATACCACTAGAGGAGGGACGTGGGCATAATACGTCTTCTTATGCTCCATTTACAAATTTGAGACGGCATTTACAATTGGCACAAAAACTTGAGTGGAACAACGGCCTTGTTTTAATTTTAGATCAACAAAATCGAAAAATAATTTTTTGATCTAAAAATTGAGACAGTGAGGTAAGCCTCAGTGCCGCGAAGTGCTTTGGGCATGGACCCTAACTTATATTTTTTCTAATTTTTTGGACATGAGGGGAAAATCTTGTTCAAATAATTTTTGGACAAAAACTACACGGGCGCACCTAGTCCACAACGCAGATAGGGTATTCTATAGTGCAATTTTTTTCTTTTTCTGTGAGGGGCATTCTAGACTTTTCAAATACCTCATAACGTAAACCATGTTAAATTAAAT
The DNA here is from genome assembly GCA_025642045.1 of Solanum sejunctum. Taxonomy (NCBI): domain Eukaryota; kingdom Viridiplantae; phylum Streptophyta; class Magnoliopsida; order Solanales; family Solanaceae; genus Solanum; species Solanum sejunctum. Next base: position 23,051 of record JAOTQJ010154113.1, read on the forward strand.
ATTTTTAATTAGAAAAGGGCTTCCAAAACATAATCCTAAGCACCAAATTCACAAAACTAAGGTTCAGTTCTTGAAGAAACAAAAGGAGGAGAAAGGGTTTAGAGTGTAAGGTCGAACATTTCTTTAATTCCAGGTATGTAAGCTACCTAAAGTGTTAGACTATGTTCGTCCATATGCTCCTTCATCAACTTGAGTCAAAATTTTGAGTATTAATGGCATTCTTTAAAACTTATGATTCTTGAGTCTTGAATTCTTGCACATGACTTAGCATCTTGATTATAGTTGAGTTAACGAATGCACCTACAGCCTTTATGGACCTAATGAATAGAGTTTTCAGACCTTACCTTGACAGTTTGTAATCATTTTCATCGATGACATATTAGTGTATTCGAAGGATGAATAGGAGCACACCAATCACCTCAGTGTTGTCCTCCAAACTCTTAAGGACTATGAGTTGTATGTGAAGTTCTCAAAATGTGAGTTTTGATTCAAGTCAATGGCTTTCCTAGGCCATGTTATTTCGGGTGATGGTATTTGAGTGGATGCTCAAAAGATTGAGGCGATTAAGAACTGGACCAGACCAACCTCTCCAACTAACATAAGTTTCTTGAGGTTGGCACGCTACTACCGTACGTTTGTTGATGGGTTTACTTCACTATCCACACCATTGACCAAATTGACTCAGAAAAAGGTCAAGTTTCAAAGGTTTGAGGAATGTGAGAAGAGGTTTCAAGAGTTGAAGACTAGATAGACTACTGCACCTATTTTGACTTTGCTCGATGGGATGGAGGACTTTGTAATATATTATGATGCATCAAGAGTTGGGTTGGGTTATATGTTGATGCAGAGAGGGAAGGTGATAGTTTATACTTCCAGGCAACTTAAGGTTCATGGAGAAACTATCCGACCCATGATCTTTAGTTAGCAGCACTGGTGTATGCACTTAAAATCTTCTGCCTCTACTTATATGAAGTGTATGTCAATGTGTTCATTGACCATAAGAGCTTGTAGTATGCCTTTAACCAAAAAGAGCTTAACTTACAATGAAAATGTTTGGAGTTATTCAAGGATTATGAGATAAGCATTCTCTATCATCTGGGTAAAGCTAACATTGTTGTTCACACTCTTAGAAGATTGTCAATGTGTAGCACTGTCCATGTGGACGAAGAAAAGAAAGAGTTAGTAAAGGAAGTGCATAGAGTATCCCGATTGGGAGTTCAACTTGAGGAGAATGATAAGGGAGGAGTCAATTTCCAGAGTGGATCAGCATCTTCCCTTGTGGTGGAGGTGAAGGAGAAGCAAGATTGAGATCCCATCATACTCTAATTGAAGGAGGTCATCCACAAATAGAAAGTGATGTTCCTCTCCCAAGGTGGAGATGGGGTGTTGAGATACCAAAGTAGGTTATATGTTCTTGATGTTGATGGTATAAGAGAGAGAATCATGGACAAAGCTCATACCTCTAGGTATTCCATTCATCCTAGCTCTACCAAGATGTACCAGGACTTGAGGAAAGTCTATTGTAGGAGTGGGATGAAGAGGGATATCACTGAGTTTGTTTCGAAGTACCCAAACTGCCAGCAAGTCAAAGTTGAGCAACAACGTCCATGTGGATTGGCATAGAACTTTGAGATTCCTGCTTGGAAGTAGGAAATGATCAATATTTGACTTCATTACCAGTCTATCGAGGTCCTGAAAGCAGACTTGGTATGGCTGATAATGGATAGGATGACTAAATCAGCTCACTCATTTGTAGTCAAGACAACTAACACTGCGAAGGAGTATGCCAAGTCATACATCTAACAGATTGTGAGGCTGAAACACCCCTTATATGCTTCAAAATGCCCCTATAATTGCAATTTTCATATATCTCAAAATCTGTGCATGATTTCAAAAATTCAACTTCATATTCTTGATCAAGGGCAAAATTGAGTGGGAAATGTGTATAACACGAATTTTAGAAGACCCGTAGTAAAAAATAATTTTCACTAATTTTTTAATTTTTAGTGTCTATCAACGCCCATGTCACAATGTGCATGGGGAGCGGACTTGTAATGCCTTTATTATTAAATATATATTCACTTTAAAAAATGTATTCCCTCAAGATAAAATCAACCCATACTTCACAACTCTTTGACTGGAGATTGCGTAGTTAGAGAAATCGATTTTCTTTAATCGTAGAAAGGAATGAGGGAGAGCTTCATTTAGTACAATTTATTTAATTTTATGTAACTATACATGTTATACAATCCTTAATAATAATTATTATGTGTGAACAATATAATTAAGGAAGGAAAAAGGAATAATTAGGGCAGCCACCTTATTGGACCATTTTTCTCTTAAGATGCTTTTGACATAAAATATGTTTCTCCAAACTAAGTCGGTTAAATGACCTTATAAAATCTTATAAACTCTCTAACCTTATATTTGACTAATATACATGAAATAAATCAGTTCCTTAGAGCAAAGTTGAGAAATCTTCTATCCTTTAGTAAGTGGTTGAATTTTGTCTTTAAATTGCATAGTGTGTAGTAATTGTGGAATATCTCATTGTATATTGTTGTGTTTTTAGTGTGAAAATTTGAAATTTATTTTATGTAGCTACAAATTTTATGTTTATGTAAAAATCTAAATCCATTTTTATGGTATCGAAAGAAGGCCTGGAACACAGTGAAATTTCTAGCCAATTTTTTATTTGAGAAGCCTTCTATATACTGTTGTTAGTATTTTAATCATATCTTAATGCGTGAGATTTAATTTGTGATGGTTATTTGTTCTTTGCAACCCTAAGACATGTATCTATAACTCTTTTGCTATTGCTAAGACCTAATTTATAGTTATGGATTCAAAATAGTGGATATAATTTAGGACAAGTTCTGTCCAGAGGTTTGACATAGAAATCCCTGGTGGTGTGCTGTTAATGTTTCGATTGTAAATACTTGTACAAATGGTATTTTGAAGTGATATTTAATCCTTTTCAATCTATATTCATATACCTACAGCTTTCATGTGGACTGGAAAGACTCATTTTACCATTTACCAATTCAAAATCTAGTTGTGTTGCAAGGCAGTAGAGCTACTGAGAAGAGCGTGATTTGCAGAAATAGGACTCAGTGTTGGCATATATCTTGTTAGTTTATACCTATTGAAAGTGTCGAATATTAAATGAGCATGTATATGAGTATTGAGAAGCTCATACTCTTGTACAATCTTGAGGAAATTGATTGAAGAAACGGATGCCATATTGATCCACGACTTGGAATTGATGGGTCGGTTGCATGCTAAAAGGTTCGGGTTCATGTAAAAACTTGTTCTTATACCTTTGTCACCTATTAGTACATTTGAATGTTATTTTGGTATCTCAGCTACATTTTTTTCATTTTATCTGGTTGCGTTGATATATTTTGGGACTTGCACAAAACCTATTTAATTCGCCCATTTGTATTAATTGCCTGATCACTTGACATCCTTATGGATTTTGTCCTTCTTGGGATTGTGACTTTATCGCCATTGGCATGCCTCTTGTTTGGATCAATTTCCATCTTGATTGTGAATTTTTGGTCCATCCTAAGTATGAAAGCAGTCCATTTTATGCACGAACTAGAAAGTCACTCTTAATATGGTTCTTAGTTCTCTTAATATTGGTTTTCACCCTTCTTCATACTGGTCTTCGATCCTCCTTTATACTTGATTATGTTTGGTGTGACGGCATGACCTACATACTAGGCAAAACTTTATATTTGAATGTCCTGTAAAAAATTTTCCAGGAACCCTTGATACTTAGATCTTTATATATCCTACATGATACTATTGATGTATTTGTTTACTTAGTCTATTTACTATATTCCAGTTGTATTTTCCTTTTACTTAAGAAGGGTAAATTGAGGGATTTAAGGTTCTCAGCTTTTAGCTTTTACACGACTAAGCTTCATGCTTAGCGATAGTTGTTTCTATCATAGGGAGTACCTAAGATGATGCTTGAGGATAGTCGTTGAAGATAAATTTTGGGAACTGTATAGAAGATCACATTTGCATCTAGACATAGATATTATAGTAGATTTGCAGCATGTACATGATTCTCCTATTGCATATGTATGTGTAAATTTGATAGGCTAGTATAAATTATGGCACCATGGTTTGTAAGTTCAAGTTTTGGCTTGTTTAGTTAAATTTGAGTCGGCGAGCTTGTTTTTATAGTAAAATGCCAGTTATGTTATGATGATTGTATGAAATGAAACTAGTACATTTATGTCCTTGGATTTTAACATTAGTAATACTTTTCTACGTGCTACAACAGTATGGGCAAGATATGAATATCTCGCAAGATAGTAGTTCAAATTACTTGCAAGGGACTTACATCAAATACATCAGCCAAAAATCAACTAAACCACCTTTAGAACAAAATCCTATACCTTTAACTATTTTTAACTTATTATATAAATATGATTAATATGTCACATGTTAAATCCTTTGTATGCTAGTAAGTGTTATATAAGCTTAGAATATACAGAAGTGGCATCCTCTGTGAGGGTTGCCACAAGTGTTGGTATCAGAGCCCAGGCTTGTCATTCTAGGACTTTTGATTTGAATTACTTGTATACTTGTCTATTTGGTAAAAGGTCTAAGCTATGATATTTGTTCAGCTAAATGATTAATATTATTTTAGTGCCTGTAAAATGTGTATGCGTCATGTACATGTCCCAAATGCAATGTTATATTCTCTTCTGAAGGAATTAAATTATGGCTTCTTCTGCTAATAGACCTATGGAAGCAGCATGAGAAGGATCAGATAACTTTTATTCTCAACCTCGTGCACTACAAGGGGTGGATGAACATTTTTGGATTAATACGTGCCCCATACTAGTGGTTCAGAAATGGGAAACCAAGGTGTAAGACCTATCTCACATTCTCAGATGAGCCATAGTACTCAGGTTATGAATCTTGCTTTCCAATAGATGGCTGAATTCTTCCACCGTATGGCTAAAGCGATGCATAATCCTAATGGGATAAACTTTGAGAAAATGAGAAATGGGGTAGAGTAGAATTTGAAGGTGTTGTTGATCCCACTGATGTGGACCAATGGTTGGAATGGATGGAGAGGTTGTTTGAGCAACCGGAGTGTTTAGATGTTGCAACATTTAAGTAGGTTGTTTCACTATTATAAAAGGATGCTTATGCCTGTGGGTGAGTATTCCAAATGCCAAGGTAAAACCTCCAGTTCTTACTTGGAATGATTTTGTTAAGGAGTTTCGTATAAAGTATGTTCCACCTACCTACTATGATGCTATGAAAAAGAAACTTTCAAGTTTGAGGTAGTGGGGCATGTATATTGTTGAATATCAACAAAAGTTCTTAAGGCTTTCTAGTTATGCTGGAGATATTATTAAAGAGGAGAAAGATAAGTTCAGGAGATTTGAAGACGGCTTAAATGATTCTATCAGAAGGAATGTGGCAATCTTGAAACATGAGAGCTTCAGTAAATTAATTTCCACTGCTCTTACCTGGGAGAGACTTGATAAGGAAGAAGATCGTAGACATAAAAATAAACTCCAAAAACCTAGATCAGATTTCAAAGATCCATACAAAAGAGGAAGGTTTGATAATTCTAGGGCTAGTGGTATTAACAGGTCATCTCAATCAAAGTAAAACAGATTAGATTATTCCACAAGTAGCACTCCAAATAATGGCCAAGGCAGGACTCCTGTTCCTACATGTGAACAATGTAGGAAGAATCATTATGGTGTTTGCAGGAGAGCTTCTGGTATGTGTTTTAATAGTGGCAGCTTAGATCGTAAAGTGAAGGACTATCCTAAACAGGTTCCTTCCTTGCATACTAAAAGCTCGATTCAGAAGCCTTCTACTACTACTACTCAAACTAATAGGGGTGTAAGACCAAAAAATATCTAAGCAGCTAGAGCAAGTGGAGCAAATCAACCTAGTGGGCCAAGGACTATGACAAGAGCTTACGCTATGAAACAAAGGGATGATCAAGATGGCCAAGATGTGGTTTTTGGTAAATTTCACTTATTTGTCTTATGTGTGTTTACATTGTTTGATCCTGATTCTACACATTCTTATATTTGTTCATCACTCATTCTTCTTGAAAATGTCAAATCTTTGAGGCTTTATATAATGTGCTTTTGAGAGTCCCTTGGGCTACTGAGTTGTTCGTAATTGAATTTATCGAGCTTGTCCCTTCTTGATCGAAGACCTAGTTTTCCTACTGATTTGATTAAAATGTCCTTCTAAGATTTTGATGTTATTATTGGGATGGATTGGCTTTATAAATATCATGCGGTAGTGTACTATAGATCAAAGCATACGACTTTTAAGGATCCTGCATTATCTCATATTATTGTAAAAAGTGAAAGAACATTGACATCTAGTATTATTTTTGTGGCCTTGGCAAGAAAGATGATCCGGCAAGGTTGTGACACATATCTTGATCACATACAGGATACAAACTTGTAGAGCCCTAGTCTTAAAGATATACCTTCTGTGTGTGACTTTCCAAAAGTCTTCCTAGAAAATCTTCCTGGGTTACCCCCAGAAAGGGAAGAATTTCCAATCTAGCTTATTCCTGGATCTACTCCTATTTTCATTACTCCTTATAGAATGGCCCCAACAAGACTAAAAGAGTTGAAAACTCAATTGTGAGAACTTCTTCAGAAGGGTTTTATCTATCCCAGTGTCTCTACTTGGGGAGCCCCTATTTTTTTTGTAAAGAAGAAGGATGGAACTCTTAGATTGTGTGTTGGGTATAGACAACTCAACAAAATAATAGTCAAGAATAGATATCCACTTCCATAGATTGATAATTTATTTGATCAGTTGACGGGTGCTAATATATATTCTCAAAGATCGATTTGAGGTATAGGTGTCATCAACTGTTCGTTAAAGAGAAAGATATTCCGAAAACTACTTTTAGAACTCAGTATGGTCATTATGAATCTTTTGTGATGCCATTCGGATTGAATAATACTCCCGCAATATTCATAGACCTAATGAACGAATATTCAAGCCATATCTAGATCAATTTCTGGTAGGTTTTGTAGATGATATTTTAGTGTATTCTAAGGGTAATGAAGATCATGATAAGCATCTCCAAATTATGTTACAAATTTTGTAGGAGAAAGAACTTGATGCAAAACTTTCCTAGTGTGAATTTTGGCTAAATGAAGTGACCCTTTTGGGGACACGTCGTGTCAGTCGAAGGTGTAAAGGTGGATCCTAGTAAAATTCAAGCGATTATTGAATGGAAGCCTCTCAAAAGTCCAACCAAAGTAAGAAGCTTCCTAGGCTTGGAGGGATACTATAGAAGGTTCATGAAAGGCTTCTCCATTATAGCCTCCTCTTTGACCAATTTCTTGAAGAAAGAAGAAAAGTTCATCTGGAGTGCCAAATGCCAAGAGAGTTTTGAAACTCTTAAATCTTTATTGACGCAAGCTGCAGTACTTACTCTACCAATAGAGTGGAAGGAGTATATGATATATGGTGATGTATCTCATTGTGGTCTAGGGTGTGTTTTGATGTAAGAAGGAAAAGTTATTTCTTATGCCTCTCGGAAATTAAAACCACATGAATTGAATTGTCCTACTCATGATCTGGAACTTGTTGCTATAGTATTTTCCTTAAACACATGGAAACATTATTTGTATGGAGAAAAATATTACATATTCACCGATCACAAAAGCCTAAAATACTTGGGTACACAAAAAAGGAGTTGAACCTAAAGCAATTTAGATGGCTTGATCTCATTAAGGATTATGATTGTACAATCGAATGTCAACCAGGAAAAGCTAATGTTGTTGGAGTTGCCTTAAATCATAAGTCCTTTGCAAGCCTATCCTTGAGTCCCCTGCCTTTATTTGTTGAGTTAAGAGCAATGAATTCTTGTATTGTACATCATTCATCTAGCTCAATTATTTGCCAACTGTAAGTTAAACCCATATTGCTTGAGCAAGTTTTAGAAGCACAAAAGTTAGATGGGAAACTTATGAAGCTAACTAAAAAGGTTCAAGCAGGAGAAAACATGATTTTTCATTAATAGATGATGGTGTATTATCTTATCAAGATAGATTGTGTGTACCTAATGATGAAAGGCTGAAAAGAGAAATTTTGAATGAAGCACACTTTCATCATATGCCATGCACCCTGGAGGTACGAAAATGTACCATACCCTTAAAGAACACTATTGGTGGAATAGTATGAAGAAAGATATTATGGAGTACATTTCAAAATATTTGGTTTGTCAACAAATAAAAGCATAACATCAAGTTTTAGTTGGCTACTCCAACACTTGCCGATGACAAAATGGCAATGGGAGAGAATAACAATGGACTTTGTTTCTGGACTTCCTTGCACTCAAAAGAACCATGATGCAATATGGGTAATAGTGGATAGATTAACAAAGAGTGCTCATTTTTTAGCAATCAAGATGGATTATTCACTTGATAGATTAGCAGAACTGTACATTAATAAGATTGTAAGGCTGCATGGAATCCCTATCTCTATTGTCTCCAACAGAGACCCAAGGTTTACATATAGATTTTGGTCTAGCTTGCAAGAGACCTTGGGTACCAAGTTAAATCTTAGAACCTCATTTCACCTCATATAGATGGGCAGTCAAAAAGAATGACACAAATATGGAGGACATTCTTCGAGCATGCACATGGAGTTTGAGGGTATTTTTGACAAACATTTGGCGTTAGTAGAATATGCTTACAATAATAGCTACTAATAAAGTCTAGGAATGCCTACATTTGAAGCTTTATATGGAAGAAAATGTCGGACTCCTCTTTGTTAGAGTGAAGTTAGTGAAAGAAAACTTACTGGTCCTGAAATTGTGCAGCAAAAAGAAGACAAGGTAAAAGTGATCAAGGATCATCTAAAGATCGCTTCAGATAGGCAAAAATCATATGTTGATCTTAAAAGGCATGATATCGAGTATCAAGTTGGGGGTAAGGTATTATGAAAAGTATCTTCATGGAAGAAGATTATGAGATTTGGCCGAAAGGGAAAACTTAGTCCCCGATTTGTCGGACCCTATGAAATACTCGAAAGAATGGGACTATTTGCATATAAATTAGCATTACCACTGAAGTTTGAAAATATCAATAATGTCTTCCATGTGTTAATGCTCAAAAGATATCATTCTAAGCCCTCTCATGTCCTACTAGTTGAATCTATTGAGGTTAATCAAGATTTGACGTGTGATGAGCAATGGTCCATATTCAAGCTTGGGAAATAAAAGAACTCAGAAACAAGAAAATTCCCTTAGTAAAAGTACTTTGGAGGAACCACTCAGGAGAAGAAGCCACCTGGGTGAGGGAAGAAGGCATGTAGACCCAATATCCACACTTATTTTGAAACTAGCATAAGGTAAATTTCAAAACAAAATTTCTTAAGGGGAAGAGAGTACTAATTCCCTTATTATTAAATAATGTATTTCACTTTAAAAAAGGTATTCCCTCAAGATAAAATCAACTCCTACTTCACAACTCTTTGACTTGAATTTGTGTCGTTAGAGAAATCGGTTTTCTTGAATCGTAGAAAGGAATGAAGAAGAGGTTTGTTTTAGTGCAATTTATTCATTTTTGTGAAATTATAAATGTTTGACAAGCCTAAATAATAGTTATTATGTGTGAAAAAAAATTTAAGGAAGGAAAAAGAGAAAATTAGGGTAACCACCATATTGGACCATTTTTCTCTTCTTTTAACATAAAATATGTCTTCCCAAAACTAAGTCAGTTAAATGACCTTATAAAAGCTTATAAACCCTATCATAACCTCATATTTGACAAACATACATTAAATAAATTATTCCCTTGGAGCAAAGTTGTGAAATCCTCAATCCTTTGGTAAGTAGATAAATTCGGTCATTAAATTGCATAGTCTGTAGTAATTGTGGAATATCTCATTGTATATAGTTGTGATTTTAGTATGTAAATATATTTTGAAAAGTTAATTCAGATACCTACAGTTTTTATGTTTATGTTAAAATCTAAATCCATTTTTATGGTATCAAAAGAAGGTCTAAAACACAGTGAAAGTTTTAGCCAGTTTTCTGTCTGAGAGGCCTTTTATGTAATGTTATTAGTATTTTAATCATATCTTAATGTGTGAGATGTAACTTATGATGCTTATTAGGTATTTACAACCCCAATACATGTATCTATAACTCTTATGTTTTTGTTGAGACCTAATTTTGTAGTTATGAAATAGTGGACGTAAGGTAGGACAAGTTCTGTCCAGAGTTTTGACATAGAAATCCCTAGGGGTGTACTGTTAGTGTTTTGGTTGTAAATACTTGTCAAAAGAGTGATTTCAAGTAATTATTAATCTTTTTAAACCTACAATCATATACCTACAATTTTCATGTAGATCAGAAAGCCTAGTTTTTCCATTTACCAATCCAAAATCTAGTTGCGATGCAAGGTAATAAAGCTGCCGAGAAGAGTGTGATTTGAAGAAATAGGAGTTAGTTTTGGCATTTAGCTTATTAGTTTCTACCTGTTGAAAGTGTTTAATATTCATTGAGTATGTAAATGAGTATTAAATTTCTCACACTCTTGCACAATCTTGAGGAAATTGATTGAAGAAACAGATGTCGTATTGATCAACGACTTAGAATCGGTAGGGTTGATTGCGTGCTAAAAGGTTCAGGTTCGTGTAAAAACTTATTCTTGTGCCTCTATCACCTGCTGGTATATTTAAATATTATTTGGTATCTCGGCTATGTTCTTGTTATTTTATCTAGTTGTGTTGATATATTTTGGGACTTGCACAGAACTTGTTTAATTCGCCCTTTTGTATGAATTGTCTGATACCTTGACATCCTTGCGGACTTTGTCCTTCTTATGGATATGACTTTGTCACCTTTTTCATGCTCTTATTCAGATTAATTTCCATATTTATTGTAAATTTTTGGTCGGCCCTAAGTATGGAAGCAGTCCATTTTATGCACGAATTAGAAAATCACTCTTAATATGGTTCTTGGTTCTCTTGATAATTGGATTTTCACCCTTCTTGATATAGGACTTCGTTCCTCCTTGATACTTGATTATGGCTGGTATGATGGGCTGACCTACATACTGGGCGAAACTTAATATTTGGATGTCCTATAAAAATTGTTCCAAGACCTTGATACTTAGATCTTTAAATATCCTACTTAATACTACTGATGTATTTGTTCACTTGGTCTATTTACTATATTCTAGTTGTATTTTCCTTTGACTTAAGAAGGGTAAATTGAGGAATTTAAGGTTCTCGTCATTTAGCTTTTACACTACTAAGCTTTATGCATAACAATAGTTGTTTCTATCATAGGGAGTACCCGAGATGATAATTGAGTATGGCCATGAAGATAAATTTTGGGAGCTGTGCAAAAGATCACATTTGCATCTAAACATAGATATTTTAGTAGTTTTGGGAAATGTACAGAATTTTTCTATTATATATGTATGTATAAATTTGAAAGGCTGGTGTAAATTATGGCACCACAACTTGTAAGTTTAAGTTTTGGCTTGATTAGTTAAATTTGAGCCAGCGAGCTTATTTTTATAGTAAAATGTCAGTTATGTTAAGATGATTGTATGAAATGAAACTAATACATTTTATGTCCTTGGATTTTAACATTGGTAACACTTTTCAGCATGCTACAACAGTATGGCCAATATATGAATATCTCACAAGATAATAGCTTAAATTACTTACAAGGTACTTAGGCCTAAAACATGAGCTAGAAATCAACTAAACTATCTTTCGAATGAAATCCTATGCCTTTAACTATTTTGAATTTCATTACTAAATATGATTAATATGTCACGTGTTAAATTCTTCGTATGATAGTAATTGTTATTTAAGCTAAGAACGTATAGAAGTGGCATCCTCCCGTGATGGTTACCACAGGACTAGTGTATTTTGTAATCCATATTTGGTTTGCATCAAGCATGAGGCACAAACCAGTGTAATATTTTCCCCAGTTTTCTTATTTCGTCCAAGGGCATTGGTAAAATAGCCTCATTCCCATTTAAACATGAAATCTTCATACTTTGCCATTTTTCAACTTTATAATTACAAAACCCTCTCTAAAACCTCTCCAAGACTCTATCAAGTCTCATACAAATTCAATGTTTTCAAGATAAATTTTGGAACTCAAGAAGTCATCTCAATCTTCAAGTCGCATTCAAGTTCATTTCAAAATATTCAAGGTTTAAGATATGTGGATCTTCATCCATGGGTCCTTCCACCAATGGAGCTCAACCTTCTCTTTGTATGAAAATGGCATGATTTCAGTTGCATTACTCATGAGTATATTTTATTATAAAATATAAACATAAATTATGTTTTGGTTTTATCAAGTATTGATTGATTATGCATGAATATCTATTTCAAGCTTATTCCATGAATTATTTTTGTCTATTGAGACTATGCATGATTTGAAATATGAAACTATGAACTATTATGAGCTTTAAGATGGATTTCAAGATACCCTAAGTGAGGGTTTTACTATAATATTGGTGGATTGATTTGCATTGAGTTTACTCTTCTTGATTTACTCTTGAGTTGCATGATTTTGAACAAGTATGATGAACCCACCATGTGTTTGATAAAATTACATGACAAGAATTCTCAAGTGTTGATGACCTATTATAGGATTTACAACTCGAGTGACTCTATGATGATTAAGGGCTTTCAAGATTATATGGAATTCATGAAAAGTATCTATGATTTTACAAGTATCAAGTTAAGCCCTATTTCAATATTTTTACCTCTTGTGAGCTATTCATGTTAAAGCAAAGGATCATGTATGATTATTATCTACTCTCATATTCAAGTTAGGCTCACTGCTAGAGGTCAAGCATATTTATGAGGTATTCAAGTCATCTTATCATGTCTCTTACAAGTTATTCATGTTATGATTGAAGTATGATTATTTCAAGTATTCTATGGGATTTGACTTAGCACCGATTGAGGCTTAAGATGGGGGCTCGACTGAAGGGGTCCTTATATAAAGTCTTTAGTCTCTAAACTATGTGCCACCATAGGATTATATATTATGCCCTTGCTATACTAGTGGATCCATCTAATTCATGTTAGCATGTATGGATTACCTTTGCAAGTAGACCACTCTTCATCGGGGGGTGTCATGCCCTGTCACCTGTACCGAGGGGGTGTCATGGTTTGAAGTACAAGTTGTAGTTGCTTGGTCTATGTCAGTTGAGGTTTCTTCCCACATATGTATGATATATTGTGCAAGTTTAATGTTTTACAAGCATGTTTTGTCACAAGCATTGGTCATGTATGTCATATTGAGATTATATATCCATTGATTATGGTTATGCATTTTGTATATATTGACTTATGTCTTTGTTGCATCGCAGTCTGCATACTTAGTACATTTAAAGGTACTAATGCATACTTTATGCCTATGTGACATTACTATATAGGGACCAGAGCTCCTTTTGATCACCCTCCTCCACATGGCTAGTTCGATTCTCCATGAAAGCTTTGGTAAGTCCTCAACTCCAAAGATAATATCTACTTTATTTCATGCTATGATGAGACTTGTTTTTTACTTGGATACTTATTATTATGAGGGTAAGCAAGGAAAGTATCTTGGGCCCCTGTCCATTCTAAAGTAGAGGTGTTGTTGGATACTAAGTTTGTATAGGTGTCACAACCCAAGCTTAGGGCATAGATGTGACACGGCGAATGGGAACTCAAAAGGACCCAAACAAGACTCTTTGCATATCAATCACACATCTTTAGTCACGGAAGCAAAGTAAAAAACAACAAGAGATAATATAAAAAGGAAAGTCGGACTAAGGGAAGTCTTTGTTATCATTAAAACATAAGGAGTCAAGCTTATAGCATAAATACATCATAATATTCCAATAACACCTTTAACATAGAATAGAGCGGGTCCAAGACATTATCCGGGCTCACCCTCATAATGTCAAATTTTCAACATAAAGAAGTCTTAGAGATAGTAAGAGAAAGTAGATAGTATCCACGAACTTCAGCACTCACCAAGCTTATCTTCAAATAATCTCACTAGCCACGTGGAGGATGATTACGAGGAGCTCCGGTCCCTGCATGGTGATATCATGTAGGCATAAAGTATGTGTTAGTACGTTTGAATATATTAAGTATAAAGGATACAATGCAACAAGACATAAGCAAATATAGTCAAAATGCATAGTAATAGGCAATAGATAAGCATAATCTCAATATGGCATGCATGATCAATGCTTGTAGTAAAAACATGTTTACAAATCCCTTAACTTGCATAGAACATGATACATATGAGGGAAGAGACCTTAACAGACAATAGTAAGACCAAGCGAGCTACAACTTGGAATTCTGATGATTACTCCTCATCGATAAAGAGGTGGCCTACTTGCCAAGGTAAATCATACTTCACCTTACGAGAGTCTGTCCTATTTCGAATAAGTAACCCCCTTATAGGAACCTATCCTATTTTGGGATAGATTTTTATGATAAAGTGCATTAAATGGATCTACTAGTATAGCAAGGGTATAACATAATCCTATGCAGGCACATAGTTTGAGGAAAGGAGTATGGACCCTTGAAAATAGTCCAAGCTGACATCCAATCCATCAGTGCTAAGTCTAATCCTATGAAATACTTGATATAATCATACCTTTAGTAACTTGTAATGAATATATAATCATAACATACTTGACCTTTGATGGTGAGCGTAATTTGAAACATGAGAATAGATCATAATCATACATGAACTCTTACTTTAACATGAATGGCTCACAAGAGGTAAAATCTTGAAAATAGGGCTTAACTTAATACTTGCATAATCATATATAATTTCACGAATTCATAATATACTTGATAGCCCATATTCATCATGAAGTCACTTGACTTGTAAAACTTGTAAATAACTTGAGAATTCTTGACTTGACATTTTATCAAACACTTGGTTGGTGTGTAATACTTGTTCAAAATCATGTAATTCAAGACTGAAATCATGTGGGAAAACTCAATGCAAATCAACCCACCAACATATTTCAAAATCCTCATGTGAGACACCTTGAAATGCATTATCCAATCTCATAATAGATCATAGTTTCATAGCTCAAAACATACAGTCTTAATAGACAAAACCAACTCATAGTATAAGCTTAAGATAGATAGACATGCATACTTAATCAACATTTCATAAAACCCCAACATATT
Source organism: Solanum sejunctum (assembly GCA_025642045.1). Lineage (NCBI taxonomy): Eukaryota > Viridiplantae > Streptophyta > Magnoliopsida > Solanales > Solanaceae > Solanum > Solanum sejunctum. The sequence continues at coordinate 38,267 of JAOTQJ010154113.1, forward strand.
TCATGCTTATAATTTATAATAAAAGATAACTAAAGATAATACAACTTGAAAACATGCAATTTTCATAAAATAGGAAGATTGGACTCCATGGGTGGAAGGGCCCAATGGATGAAGACCACATACCTTAAACTTGGGTTTTCTTGATGTAAACTTGAAGGAGACTTAAAGCTTGAATGGATTTCTTGAGATTCGGAATTAAGCTTGAGACACTTGAATTTGGATGAAATACTTGATTAAGTCTTGGAGAGGTTTTTGAGAGAGTCTTGAGTGATATAGAGTTGAAGAATGACTAAGTATATGTGTTTTCACGCATAAGTGGGCATGAAGTTATGACCTTAAGGCCTTTCAGCAAGCAGGATAGTAAAGTGGAGGTTTTCTCTTAAGAGGGAGACAGTGCCCTTAGCACCAACGTAGGTTATGTGAAACAACCCCAAAAAGTGTCCGAAAATATGCATTAGAAATGCCCATAGTTGTAATTTTCATATATCTCAAAATATGTGTGTGATATCAAAAATCTGAATTCATATTCTTGTTCAAGGAGAAATATTGAGTGTAGAATGGGTCTAACCTTGATTTTAGAGCAATCGAATCAAAATTCAAAATTCCAAAGTGGTGATTTCTATAGAGGATTTCCCACCCCAGGTGCGACGCACTAGGGGTGCGCCTCTGTGTTAATTTTATCTAGTTTTTCTTGTTCTAGTCCAAGGACTTTGGTTCTTGGGTCTAAGACTTCATATGTGTAAAAACACACCTATACTTAGTCATTTTCAATCTCATATCATTCAGGACATTCCCCAAACCCCTCTCTAACACTTAGCCAAATATTTTGTCCAAATTCAAGTATCTCAAACTCATTCCAGATCTCAAGAAATTCATTCAAGATTCAAGCTCTCATTTAAATCTAAGTCAGTCTCATTCATATCATTAAAGACCATCATCGGTCCCCTACATCAAGCTAAGTTCAAAGGAATTTTCGTATGCTAAGTTTTGCACAAGTACCGGTAGGAGGGTCAACTTTAAAGGGGCATACATATTAGCACGATATCTCATGACCTATTAAATAAAAGCTCTTTTTGAATTAGCTTTCCAACATACTTGGTTTCACCTTATTTAGAGTTTGGATGAAGATATTATGCCTATTTTTGTAGAACTTATCTGCGCGGAGGTATATACGGATTTTTGCCAAATTCCATTTCGTTAATGGCATTTTTTAAATATAGTTAGTTCTATTTGTCTTTTGGGGATTTCTATGTTATCTTAACACTTCTTAAAGACCTAAATCCTATTCCAAAAGATCAAATCCACTCCTCCCAATTGGCAATACACTCTAAAATTCTCTTAAGAGCATCTACCAAACCCCAATAAGAATACAAGGAAACTCAAGAACAAGTTATGGATTTCAAGACTCCATTCCAAGCTTCATGTCTTTCTCAGCTCAATTTCAAGAAATTCAAGGTCTAAGGTATGTGGGTTTCATTCATGGTTTCCTTTCACCCATGAAGCCCCATTTTTATTTTTATGAAAATTGTATGATTTTAGTTTTATTTCTTATAGGTATCTACCATTATGAAATATGAGCATGAATATTGGGGTTTTGTCAAATATTATTCATTATAAATGAATATCTATTTTGATCTTATTCTATGAGTTAATCTTTGTCTATTTAACTATACATGATTCAAGCTATGAAATCTATGAACTATTGTGAAGTTTGGATATGATTTATAAGTTACCTATATTGGGGTTTTACCATGATATTGGTTGGATGATTTACATAATTTTAAGATGTATTGATTTCACTATTTCATGATCTATACTCTTACATTTTTCATGATTTAAACGTGTCCTCATATGTGCCCATCAAGTATTTGATAAAATGTCTAGTTAAAGCTTCTTGAAGTGTTGAAGGCCTAATTCATGGTATATGAGTTAAGTGACATTATGATAATGAAAGAGATGTGCATATATGTTGATTTTATGAATGGCATCTATATTGTTGGAAGTTGATCAACTGACTCGCTCGAGAGGTAGTAGGCCTATGCAACTATATTGGAGGGTTTATACCTCAATTGCCTCACTCGGGAGGTAGTAGGACCATGCAACCATTTTGGAAAATTTGTACCTCAATGGCCTCACTCGGGAGGTAACAAGCTTGTGCAACCATATTGGGGGGTTTGAACCTCAATTGCCTCGCTCGAGAGGTAGTAGGCCCGTTCAACCATGTTAGGGGTTTTGTACCTTAATTGCCTCGCTCGGGAGGTAGTAGGGTCGTGCAACCATGTTAGGGGCTTTGTACCTCAATCGCCTCACCAAGGAGGTGGTAGGCCTTGTTACTAATGATGGTCTCTTCCTACATATATAAAATGTTCTATGTGAGCATGTTTTATTACAAGCATTGATCATGCATGTCATATTACTATATGCTCATTTATTGCCTAAATATGCATTTTCAATTACGTTGCCTCTCTCTTGTTGAATTATATCCTACATACTTAGTATATTCAATTGTACTAATGCATACTCTATTCATACATGATTTCACCCTGTAGGAACCGGAGCTCCTATTTATTCTCCTCCACATGGCTAAATGGATTGTTCAAGTTAGCTTTTGGTAAGTCCTCATGTCCGGGGATGATATCTATCTTCTTCCATGCTTATGTATAGATTACATCTTGTGAATCACAGCCATCACCTTTTTAGAAGAGGACAGTATTTGGATTACCTATTGTTATTATTAAAACAGTGAGCCCGGTTGCTTGTCTTGGCCCCCCCAAGTTCCATGTTTAGAGGTGTTATTGGACAAGTATGTAACGATGGTATGAGCTTTGACTCCCTTTGACTCTTTTGATGTTTTATCATATGAAAGAAGTCCCTTAGACTGGTATTCCATTTTTACTATCTCTTAGTGTTATTTATTGTCAGCGACCAAGGATGTGTAATGATATATGAAGAGGCTTGATTGGGTCCCTTCAAGTTCCCCATTCATCGTGTCACGTCTAGGCCTTAGGCTTGGGTTGTGAGATACTTGGTATCAGAACACAAGGTTGATAATGGTCCTCGGTGTCCAACACACCGTGTTGATTAGTGTCTTATTCATGGTTATGAAGCGCTCTAGGACTATGATGAAAGGCTATAGGCATTTTAGGAAATATTTCCCTTTTTCTTAATTTATGTCATGCGATAGAGTTAAGTCCCCTAAGGCTTATTTCTTATTTTAATCGTTGCATTTCAGAATATGTCTCTGGCTAGTCAGGATGGTGATATATCAAATGCAGAGGTTTGCAATGCTCTATCGATATTGGCCAAAGAGGTGACAAAGTTGAAAACTCAACTCAGTCAACAAGTGAGAGACCCCGAGACTTTAAGTGTTAAAAGGGAGGAGAGAGGGGCAAAGAGAGCCCATTTTGAAGGAAAGTTCCAAAGTCTTAAAGGTGGTGGCGGTGTGATGCCCAATACTATGTGCCCAAGGTGTAGAAAGATGCATAGAAGCCCATGTTTGACAGGCACCAATGCTTGCTATAGTTGTGGTGAAGAGGGCCATAAGAGGATAGATTGTCCTCGTAAATGCTTATACAAGGGTAAAAGTGGTCATGTTGATCAAGAGGCTCAAGGAGTGGGTGTGGCTACTGGTATGTTGAGGTTTCCTTTGACCTTGATATGTATGCATGGAAAGGTTCGGGTATTCCTATTTCCATCATTATTCCTTTTGTTGCTAGTAGACTTCATGTGGGTTTCGAATTGTTATGTGAACTTATTGGTGTCTACCCCATTAGTGAATCTATTGTTACTAGAAAGGTCCATAGAAATTGTTTCGTGCCCATGTCGCATTTAGGTCTTACTTTGTGATTTTGTTTAATTAGATATGGTAGATTTTGAGGTCATTCTTAGGATGGATTAGTTACATGCATATTGTGTTACCATTGATTGTAGGACACGTAGAGTTAGCTTTGAATTCCCTAATAAATCCATTCTTGAGTGGTAGTGAAGAGGTAAGCCCATTTCGTGTCTTAAGGTACATTTGATCCCGAAGGATGGCATTTATTATCTTGTAAGAGTAAAGGGTGTTGAATCTAAGTTAATTCTATTGAGTTGTTCCAGTGATAGATGAGTTCCTTAACGTCTTTCCTAGTGAGCTTCCTGGTGTAGTTTGTGTAGAGGAAACATGGCTCCCTTAAAATGTGTATTAACCACCGACAACTTATTAGGGTCACCATAAAGAATAAGTACCCTCTCCCAAGGATTTATGATCTATTTGACCAACTTCAATGGGTTAGTCACTTCTTTAAGATTGATCTTCGTTTTGGGTTTATGTTTCCAAGTGAGGATGAGGGTAGGTGATATCCTTAGATGTCTTGTAGACTGGAGTGAGCATCTTGAGTTGTGGTGTAGTTGTTTGATTGACTTATACACCGATTATGTATATAGGTCTCATGATTAGGGTCTTTAAACCCTACCTTAACATATTGTGGTGGCCTCTAGTGATGAAGTATTGACTTATTTAGAGCTTGTAGGTCATTTGGGGGTAGTGTTGCAAGTCTTGGTGGGATGAGAGGTTGTTTGCTAAATATGATGGGTATGAATTGAGGGTAACAAGAAGGTGGTTAGAACTCCTTAAGGATTATGATATGAGCATGCATTATCACCTCGATAGGGATAATGTGTGATCAGTGCTCTAGGTAGGGTATCTATAGGTAGCCTAGCATGTCTTGATGGTGATGGCAAGAGCTGACTAGAAAGGTCCATTAGTTGGCTAGATTGGGAGTTAGATTGGAAGAGGTTGGCTATGGTGGTATAGTGGTGGCTAATGGTTCTAGATCTTTCTTAGTTGATGAGGTGAAAGCAAACCAAGACTTTGACCCCACCTTATTAGAGTTGAAGACCTTGGTAAGACATGATAAAGTGGGGGTTTTCTCTCAATGGTGAGATGGTGTCATTAGATACTAAGGTAGGCCATGTGTGCTTGTGTTGATGATTGGGTTCACTTGGAAGTCTCCCTCACCCGCCTAGGGTGTGGTCTAGTTTGGCAAGAAAGGGAATTGAGTGTATGGGTAGGTTCTTATAGAGTGTTGAGGAAGGTTGGTAAGGTTGCATACGAATTGGAGTTGCCTATGAATATGGATGTGGTTCATCCGGTTCTTCATGCATCTAGGTTGAGGAGATGTGTTGGTGACTCAAGTGTTATATAACTCTTTGGGGTTGTGGGCATTTTGGAGGATGGTTGTCTTAAGAGAAGGTCCTTTGGATGGGTGAAAAAGTTGATTAATAAGAATGTAGTACTCGTCAAGGCCCTTTCGAAGAATCGTCAAGCCAAAAGTGTCATTCGGGGAGCCGGAGCGGGCATGGAGAAGCAAAATCCATGCCTTTTTCAATCTACTCAAGCTTATGACAACAGATCAAGTTCTTTTTTTTTTTAAGATTCCAAGTCTTAAGTTTCAACCCTTATTCTTTTGCATGCATTCATGTTTAAATTGACAAGTTCATGGTGATTTTGATACTTGTGTTGAGATTTTTGAAGTGATGTTTAAGTGCATTGTTGCATTCTTGTGTGGGCTGAAATTATCTTTCTTACTTTTCTTATATACATTTCTTTAACATTCGGGGACGAATGTTTCCAAGGGGGAGATATTGAAACAACACCGAAAAGTGCATGAAAATGTGCCTCAAAAATATCTATAATCGTAATTTCCATATATCTCAAACTCCATGCGTGATATTGAAAATCCCACATCATATTCTTTTTCAAGGAACAAAATTGAGGGGGTAATGTGTCTAACCACGATTTTAGAGTAATCATACCAAAATTCGAAAATCCAAAGTGGTGATTTCCAGAGAAGATTTCGCGCCCCAAGCACGACGCGCTAGGGGTGCGCCTCTACATTAATTTTACCTAGGTTTTCTTATTCAGGTCCAAGGCCTTTGGGTCTTGTGCCTAAGCCTTCCTTTGCATAAAAATACTTATACTTAGTCATTTGAAATCTCATATCATTCAAGACATTCCCCAAAACCTTTTGTAACACTTAACCAAATATTTCATCCAAATTCAAGTATCCCAAACACATTTCGGATCTGAAGAAATTCATTCAAGCTTCAAGCTCTCATTCAAATCTAATTAAAGCTTATTCATGTATTAAAGACCATTGTGTGTCACCTACGTCAAGCTAAATTCAAAGGAATTTCCGTTGGTTAAGGTTTGCACAAGTACCGGGAGGAGGGTCAACTTTAAAGGGGCATATCTCTTATCACACAAAGAACTGGGTAGCCCACAAACTACCAAACTAAAGCACTTTGAATTAGATTTCCAACGCACTTAGTTTCACCTTATTTAGAGATGAAGATTTTATGGGCATTTTTGTAGAACTCATCTATACAGGGATATATACGGTTTTTCCCAAATTCTATTTCATTAATGGCATTTCATAAATTTAGTTATTTCTATTGGTATTTTAGGGACTCCTATGCTATATTAATACTTAATAAAGACCTAAACCCTATTCCAAAAGACCAAATTCTCTCCTCCTAATTGGGAATACACTCTGATATTCTCCCAAGAGCCTCTACCAAACCCCAATAGAATTCAAGGAAACTCAAGAACAAGTTGTAGATTTCAAGACCCCATTCCAAGCTTCAAGTCATTCTCAATTCAATTTCAAGAAATTCAAGGACTAAGGTATGTGGGTTTCATTCATGGTTTCCTTTCACCCATGAAGCCCCATTTTTCTTTTTATGAAAATTGTATGATTTTAAGTTTATTTCTTATGGCTATCTATCATTATGAAAAATATGAGCATGAGTGTTGGGGTTTTGTTAAATATTACTCATTATAAATAAATATCTATTTTGATCTTATTCTATGAGTTAATCTTTGTCTACTGAGACTATACATAATTCAAGCTATGAAATTTATGACTATTGTGAAGTTTTGATAAGATTTACAAGTTACCCATATTGGGGTTTTACCATGATGTTGGTGGTATGATTTACATGATTTTAAGATGCATTGATTTCACTATTTCATGATCTATACTCTTGCATTTTGCATGATTTGAGCATGTCCTCATATGTGCCTACCAAATGCTTGATAAAATGTCTGGTAAATGCTTCTTGAGTTGTTGAAGGCCTAATTCATTTTATATGAGTTAAGTGACTTTTTGATGATGAAAGAGATGTGTATATGTGTTGATTTCATGAATGGCATCTATGTTGTTGGAAGTTGATCAATTGCCTCACTCGGGGGAGGGGGAGTAGTAGGCCCGTGCAACCATGTTGGGGGGTTTGTACTTTAATTGCCTGGCTTGGGAGGTAGCAGGCTCGTGCAACCATGTTGGGGACTTTGCACCTCAGTTGCCTCACCAAGGAGGTGGTAGGCCTTGGTTACTAATGATGCTCTCTTCCTATACATGTAAAATGTTCTATGTAAGTATTTTTTTACTATAAGCATTGATCATGCATTTTCACAACTCAAAAATGAACGTTATGGCAATCGTCTTATCCCACTAAGATAAGTTAGCCCAAAATCCAAATATAACAATAAGAATACGGAAGGATAATAAAAATAGAGATTTAACTACAAAAGATTAGCCAACTTCATTAAAATTCCCCAAAATCTGGTTGTCACGTGCACAAGCCTCTAAGGTATGAGAATAGATTTGAAAGAACAATTCCAGTCTCAAATGATGTTGCATCTAAAGTAGAACAAGATCATAAATAGAAGGGGGAGGATTCACTGAGATGACAAATAGCTACCTCACTAATCTCCATAGAAAGCCTCAGATAAAAGAAAAAAGATAGTATCACAAAGATCCGAGCACATAACCTACAAAAATGTAGAAGCAAGGGGTGAGTACCAACCACATGGTACCCAGCAAGCAAACTCCTAAAGACAAGTCATGCAATACAGAATACGAGTACTCCTAACTCTCCAACCAAACCTCCACAACTACAACCTACATAAAATTAGTCCAACCTAACAGTTCATAATGTGCATAACATATAACTCAATAACTACAAGAATATTTATAGATCAACAACATAATAAGTCCATTCATCACAAGTTCCATAAAAAAAGCCCTTACAAGTTCATAAAAGACAAAGATGTTTAATGCAATGCAATGCAATGTCAAGTATAATAATGCATGTTTGACCTATTAATACACACCCACTCCCTCAGTCTGGACCTATGGGGGACTTATTAGTCCATGCATCTATCATAGCGTATGACATGACCCTTGAATCATAGTATCTATCGCAGCGTATGACATGTCCCTTAAATCATAGTATCCATCGCGGCATGCGACATGACCCTTGAATTATAATATCCGTTATGGCATGTGACATGTCCCTCAAAATGGTACATCCTCTTTAATTTCTTATTTCTCCTCAATTCACATAACCTTTGTCACAATCTTATCTTATAATCAATACAATTAGAAATGTTTCACATACATAATGATGAGATGATCATTTTTCTAATAATGTGCAATTCACAACATTATGATCATGATACAACATCAATAATAAATCAATGAATCTTTCAAATCATTATCAACATATCACATATTAATATAAACAAGTTGTGTTTTATTATCCCTTTTTCATCATTAAGGCCATTCAATAAGAACAAGTCAAGCCGTCATCAAGTTCTATTAATCTCAAACATGAACAATAAGGAAATAAATGATTCTATACACTTAACAAGAGTTGAGAAATTTACTTGCCTTAATAATTGAACACTCACTATGGGGCTTGAGACTTCCCTTTTTGAATAGAATCCAAAGCATCACGATCTAATGCAATAAGAATTCACAATTAAATTTTAAAACGAACAACATCCATGCTACTATATGACCTAACCTAGACCCGAAAATTATCCAATTAATTCTATAACCAATTTTCCCAAATTTCAAACTTAGGGTTAAGTCTTAATTCCTCCAAATAATATAAATTTGATGGGATTAATAAATTGTGATACATTTTAATATCTAATTACCTATTACTATCATTAATTACCTCAATCTTCAAATAGTAGCCATTACTTCTATATGACTTCTCTAGAAAGTTAAATATGCAACAATCATATAGTGGCCTTCTTCAAATTCAACACGTCACTACCTATACTATTGACCTTCTTTACAATTCATTATAAGAATATAATTATAGGAATAAACAAACCATTGAACAATGAATTCTCTATTCCCAATTCCAATTTCCTCACTTTCCACTAATGCCTACAGTAGTAGTAGTTAACATTGTTACCTATTATATTAATTAGAATATTAAACAAACATATATATATTGTGTTCAGTCACTTTTCCCACTTATCCTCTTTCATTGATTTTCCAATTTTATCATGGTAATAGTGCTATATTTATGCACATATCGTGAGAAACATACCCAAACACAAAAGTGAAAAATTAGAGGGTAAGTCCTTACTTGGAACACTTTGTTCGTTGATCAATGTTTGAGTATGCAATCGGCCCTAAAGCTAATCAACCCCATTATTTAAATTTAATATATATACTAAGTGGTCTAGGATATTGAATAAATTAACATTTAAGCCACTACTTATTTTAATTATTCACACTTACCAATAAATTAAATAGTCTTAGTTATCGAATAGTCCAAAGTTCTCATTTAAACTTTTACAAGGTAAATCATTTAGGAAATCAGGAGGACCAATCCACAAAATGACCTAACGAATCAATATATGCATGCCATATTGTTATATGCTCATATATTACCTAAAATGCATCCTACATACTTAGTATATTCAAATGTACTAATGCATACTCTATGCCTACATGATATCACTATGTAGAAATTGGAGCTCCAATTGATTCTCCTCCACGTGGCTAGACAGATTGTTCAAGTTAGCTTTTGGTGAGTCCTCATGTCCGGGGATGATATCTATCTTCTTTCATGCTTATGTTTAGACTATATCTTATGTATTTGGATTACCTATTGTCATTATTATGAGGGTGAGTTTGGTGCTTGTCTTGGCCCCTATTACGTTCTATATTTAGAGGTATTGTTTGACAAATATGTAACGATGCTATGAGCTTTGACTCCCTTTGACTCTTCTGATGTTTTATGATATGAAAGATATCCCTTAGCCCCATGTTCCCTTTTTACTATCTTTTATTATTATTTTATTTATTCTAAGACCAAAGATGTGTAAAAAATATGTTAAGAGGCTTGATTGGGGTCCTTTCGGGGTCCCCATTCATTATGTCACCTCTAAGCCCTAGGCTTGGGTCAAGACATTATGTGTTCCTAATGTTGATAACTTGAGGGAGTTCATTTTGAAGTAGGCCTATAATTCATCATATTATATTCACTCAAGTTCCACAAAGATATATAGAGACTTGAGGAAGGTGTATTGTTGGGGTGGTATGAAAAGAGATATTGTTGAGTTCATATCCAGTTGTCACAATCGCCAACAAGTGAAAGCCGAATATCAAAGGTCAGATACCCTAGTCCAATACACAAAAATTTCTACTTGAAAGTGGGAGGAGATCAATATGGATTTTGTGGTTGGGTTCCCAAAGACTAGGAAACACTTTGATTCTATTTGGGTTAGTCTTGATAGGATGACAAAGTCGGCTCATTTTCTACCGGTTAGAACAACTTATGGTGCAGAATATTATGCCAAGTTATATATTCATGGGTTGGTTAGATTTTATTGGGTACCCTTCTATCATTTCGAATTGTGGTGCTCAATTCACTTCTCACTTTTATAGGTCCTTCCAAATAGGTCTTGGTACCAAGGTCAAGCTTTACACGACTTTTCATCCTCAAATGGATGGTCAAGCCAAAAGGACTATCCAAACTCTTGAGGATATACTTAGAGCTTGTGTTTTGGAGTTTAAGGGTAGTTGGGATGAACATCTTCCACTTATTGAGTTTGCTTACAACAATAGCTACCACTCTAGCATTGGTATGGCTCCTTTTAAGTTTTATTTGGTTATGGAAGCCTTGGAGAAGGTGAAGTTGATAAGGGAGAGGTTGAAGATGGCCCAAAGTAGACAAAAGTCTTACTCCAATGTGAGAAGAAGAGATCATGAGTTTAAGGTTGGTGATTTGGCTTACTTGAAATTCTCACCCATGAAGGGTGTGGTCCAGTTTGGAAAGAAGATGAAATTAATAAGGTTGCATATGAGTTAGAGTTTTCCATGGAGATGAATATGGTTCATCCGGTCTTTCATGTGTCCATGTTGAGAAAGTGTGTGGGTGACTAAAATGCTATAGTGCCCTTAGAGGTTGTGGGTGTTGTGGAAGATAATTTGACCTATGAGGAGGTCCCGATAGAGATATTGAATATACAAGTGAATAGGTTGAGAAACAAAGTTATAGCACTTGTCAAGGCCCTTTGGAGGAATCAACAACTTCAAAGTGCCACATGGGAAGCCAAGGCGGACATGAAAAGTGATACCCATATCTCTTCCACACTACTCAAGCCTATGGTAATAACTTAAGTACCATTGATGATTTCAAGTCTTAAGTTTCATCCCTCATGTCATTTTTCATGCATTCATATTTATGGTAACAAGTTTATGGTAATTTTTAACATTCATGTTGAGACTTTTTGAAAATGATATTGAAGTGCATTTGTTGCACTTATGTAGGGATTAAATCTTCATAATTACTTCTCTTACACATGTTTCTTTGATATTCGGGGATGAATGTTTCCAAAGGGGAGATACTGAAACACCCCTCATGTGCTTTAGAATGCTCCATAATCGTAATATCTATATATCTCAAAATTCGTGCATGATTTCAAAAATCTGACTTCATATTCTTGATCAGGGGGCAAAATTGAGTGGGAAATAGGTATAACCCAAATTTTAGAAAAATGGTAATGAAAAATAATTTTCACTAATTTTTAATTTCCAGTATCTGTCCGCGCCCAGGTTGCGACGCGTTTGTGGCGCGGACTAGTGTATTTTGTGATCCGTATCTAGTTTGCATTGCGCCTGGGGTGCGTAGTAGTGTAGTATTTTCCCTAGTTTTCTTATTTTATCCAAGGGTATTAGGGTAATAGCCTCATGCCCATTTAAACGTAAAATCTTTCATACTTAGCCATTTTTCAACTTTATGACTCACAAAACCCTCTCTAAAGCCTCTCCAAGAGTCTATCAAATCTCTCATTCAAATTAAAATATTTCAAGCTAAATTTTGGAACTCAAGAACCCATCTCAAGATTCAAGTCTCATTCAAGTTCATTTCAAGAAATTTAAAGTTTATGATATGTAGGTCTTCATCCATGGGTCCTTCCACCCGTAGAGTCCAACCTTCTCTTTGTATGCAAATTGTATAATTTTAAGTTGTATTACTCATAGGTATCTTTTATTATGAAATATAAACATAAATTATGTTGGAATTTCATCGAGTACTGATTGATTGTGCATGAATATCTATTTCAAGCCTATTCCATGAATTAATTTTATATAGTGAGACTGTGCATAATTTGAGCTATGACTTTGAATTATTATGAGCTTTGAGATGGATTTGAAAATACCCTAAATGAGGGTCTTACTATAATATTGGTGGGTTGATTTACATTGAGTTTACTCCTCTTGATTTACTCTTGCATTGCATAATTTTGAAAAGTATCATGAATCCACTATGTGTTTGATAAAATTACATGACAAGAATTCTCAAGTGTTGATGACCTATTACATGATTTACAAGTCAAGTGACTTCATGATGATTAAGGGCTTTCAAGCATGTATTGAATTCATGAAAAGTATCTATGATTTTACAAGTCCCAAGATAAGCCCTATTTCAAGATTTTTAACTCATGTGAGCCATTCATATTAAGCAAGGGATCATGTATTATTATTATCTACTCTCATGTTCTAGTTAGGCTCACTACTAGAGGTCAAGCATGTTTATGAGCTACTCAAGTTATGTTATCATGTGTCTTACAAGTTATTCATGTTATGATTAAAGTATGATTATTTCAAGTATTCCGTGGGATTTGACTTAGCACCGATTGAGGCTTAAGATGGGGACTCGACTCAAGATGTCTTTATATAAAGTCTTTAGTCTCTAAACTATGTGCCACCATAGGATTATATATTATTCCCTTTCTATACTAGTTATTTATCTAGTTCATATTATCATGTTTAGTTTACCTTGGCAAGTACACCATACTTCGTCAAGGGGTGTCATGCTCGGTCACCTATACCGAGGGGGTGTCATGCCTTGGAGTCCGAGTTGTAGCTACTTGGTTTATGTTGTTTGAGGTCTCTTCTAATATATGTATGACATATTATGCAAGTTGAATATTTTACAAGCATGTTACATTACAAGCATTGGACATGCATGTCATATTGAAATTATATATCCATTGATTATAATTATGCATTTTGAGTATATTGGCTTATGTCTTTGTTGCATTGCACCCTGCATACTTGATGTGCTGTCAAAGTACAACATATTTGTTGCCAGAAACAAAGGATTTGATGAGTTCTTAAAGCGACTTTTTAGTGTTTTAATGTATTTTTGTGTAATCTTACAGAAAAGTTAGGTTGGTATGATTTTGAACAAAAGTTGCAAATTTTGCTGAATCACTGGCCACATGAGCCCACCTATGAGTCATAGTTCACACTACGAGTCATAGAGTGTGTCATAGCAGGAGTCAGAGACCAAAAATCAGAAATCTGCCAAGTGAAGGTCACTACTATAAGCCCAGCCCATGAGTCATAAGACACTCTACGACTCATATAGGTGGAATTGTAGCGAGAATCAGAGAATCAAAATGTTGGACCAAAAACTGAAGACCAAGACTAAAAATCAACAAACGATTCGTATCCCAAGCAATGACTCATATCTATGGGTCATACCAGCTCAGTCCAACATGTCAAGATCCTGACACGAACCCCTACTACAACTCGTAGGCCAACCTATGAGTCATAACTGCGAAATTTAATAGATGTTTGTTGGCTTTTCTACATAAAATTTAGGGTTATTTTGTACATTATAAATAGTTTAAGTTAGGTTATTTGGGGAGAGTTTGACTAGAGACATTACTCAAGGATATTCTTTGAAGCTTTTCTTAGGTTTTAGGGTAGATAATCTGTTCTTCCTTGAAAGACTCATTTTGGGAAATTGCAAACCTTATTTTCTACGCATTGTGGATCAATCAAGCTTGTGGGTTTGCAACTTATAGCGTTTATTTCTATCATTGTTATTGGTGAAACTCTCAACTACGTCTCTTATTTGTAAATTTGTGTGTTTTGCTTTAGCCATGAGTAGCTAAGCACCCACAACTTGGGGTTGTGGGAATCATGGGTAGTTGACTTGAATTGACCTAGGTTTTGTGCATATTTATGATTAAGGTTTTATATGGATTGTTTATTTACCTTCATGATTAATATTGTTTGGTGGTGGCCAACATCAAACCCTACCTACTATCACGATCCCGACCAAGGTATTGATGAATAGGAAAAGGAAAGTAAATGATACAATTCATTTGATGTTTTCCAGTCTAATCAACCAAACTTGACCAATGGGAGGTTGATTGGGACAATAGGTAAAGGTTAGTTGGCACGCCATGGTAGCCAACCAAGCGCCATGGTGAAATTCGATCTTTACCTTCACAAAAGGGATGGAAGAACCTAAATTACCATCCTGCATGCAATTCAGTAATCATAGTTATGTTATCTAGGGTAATTGAGTCAACGAACCTTGGGAAATACAATTCCCAAGTTGTTCCCAAAATTGAGCATTTTCCCGTAATATAGTTAGCATTTATTTTATGTTGTTTTTAAATCACAACCCCCCTTTTAGATATTGTAGTTATACATACTATGAACGATTAGTAGTGAAATCCTATAGTCAAGCCCTGTATTCCCTATGAATTCGGCCCTAAACTCGGTTAGGTTAAGTACTGATAATGACTGCTTTCTTATTGGAGTGTGACCATCATCAAAAATTATGGCGCCATTCCTGAGGAATATGGCTAGGTTTGATTTGATTTCACTATTAGTTAATTCTAATATTAATTTTTAGAGTCTCTTGTATTTTAATTTTTTTTTGTTTTTGTTGTTTGATTTCTTTTGCAAGGTATACTAGATTGTATGCCCAACACAAGGTGCCAAGGCAATCCCTTAGCTCCCCTGAATTTGGAGATCCATTGACTACCAAGAAGGATTGATCAAGTGAATGAGGACATTGAGGTTGAGGAGGATATGCATGTGAACAAGAAATACTTAAGAAGAGAGGAAAATCCACAACCAATGGCTAACAGGCCACAGCTCAGAGACTTCAATGCAAATGCTTACGGCTGGAATCAAATCGACTAAACTCTATAGTGATAGATGTTACCAATTCTGTAGTACTTTCCCCTCTACTGGTAGATACTAGGTTTGCAGTATCAAGTGGATTGCTTCAGATGCTCCAAACCGTGGCTTATTCACCAGGTTACTATCAGAGATCCCCACCATTATCTCCAAAATATCATCTTCATGTGTAAAAGTGTCATGAGGACACAAAATATTTCTATTGATGTTGTTGGATTGAGGGTGTTCCCATTGTCAATGACTGGCAATATAGCAATATGGTTGTATAAACTCTCTCCAGGTACCATCATGAGTTGTGCTGAGCTGCAGAGGGTCTTCCTAGAAATATATTTCCCAAGGTCGAAGAAGTTGAAGCTTAAGGACCAAATTAATAACTTCGAGCAATTTCTTGGAGACTCTCTTAGCATTACATGAGAGAGATTCACCAAATGCTTGAGAATAGTCCTTGATAATAAGATTATTGATGATTCTTTGGTTGAGATCTTTTACAGAGCACTTGATGATAATAGCAAAGCATGTGCCAGCACGATCATGGGAGGTATTTTTCTTGATCAACTGTTTGAGTTAGTGTCAGAAAGAATGGAGCAAGTAGTAAAGACCAATAGAGCATGGGGTCAAAGTGAGTGTGCTAATGCAAAGAGTTCTTGTGTGTTTACCACAAATAGTGAGCAAGCAAAAGTGAATAACGGTATTATGGAGCAACTTGCTCAACTCTATACGAGCATAGATTTGGTTTTGAAGCAAAACCAAAATAGTATGAAGGCAATAGCTCACGAACCCCAAATTAATCTTGTATATGATGATCAATTTTTTGATGAGGATGTCATTACGTAAGCAACCAAGTGATGGGTTTCTGTAATAACCCCCAAGGATCTAACTCGGATTATTGGAGGCAAAGTTCCAGGAATCAAGGTCGAAACTTCACTAGAGAAGGAGTATACGGAGATTATATGGGTGGATATTATGAGAGAGAATGAGTGCCAGGCATAGAATGGGGGAGAAGAGAAGGTAACAGAAGCAGTCCTTATGTGCCACCACACAATCGTGATGCCGAATCAAGCAATTCTAAGATCGAAGATATGTTTGGAAAGTTGTTAAAGTGAGCAGACCATCAAGATAAGACTATTAACGAAATGAAAGCACATATCTCTACTATTAATCAAAATATAGTCTTATTCAATGGCAATCAAGCAACTTGAACAACAGTTTGAGCAAGTGTCTTCATAATTGAACTAACTCCAAAAGGGCACCCTACCAAGAAATATGGTTCAGAATTTGAAACATGAAGGGCATTGCATGGCAGTGATGATGAGGAGTGGCAAGAGCATAGTAGATCCCCTTATGCCAGTTATGGTGGATGAAGTTATCGAGAAGGGTCTTGATAGTAAAGTTGAAGTTGAGCGAGAAGATCCGAAAGGTGTTGGAATTTAACAAGAAGAGATAAGGGAGAGTATGACAAAGTGAAATCCATCCCAAAACCTCCTCCTCCATTCCCTTAAAGGCTCAAAAAGAAGGAAGAAGAGGGTAAATTCAAACACTTCCTCTCAATATTGAAGCAACTCTCTATCAATATCCCTTTCCTAGAAGAATTGGAGATAATGTTGGGATATGCTAAATATATGAAGGATTTAGTCACCAAGAAATGCATTTTGAGCCAAGAGTTCTCACAAGAACTCCAACAATGTAGTGCAATTATGACTAAATGTCTTGTTCAAAAGCAGAAAGACCCCGGGGCATTCACCATACCTTGCACTATCGGAGATACTAAATTTAAAAGAGCATTATGAAAGGTAGGAGCAAGTATAAATTTAATGCCTCTTGTTGTGTTCAAAAATCTTAACCTTGGTACTCACTCCTACCCCAACATAAATGAGGTTGCTTATGATAGATCAAACCATTAAAAACCCAGAGGGAATCCTTTTAGATGTGCTTGTTAAAGTCAAGAAGTTCATCTTTCCAACAGATTTTGTGATCCTCGACTGTGAAGTTGATTTTGAGGTGCCCATCATTTTGGGGAGACCTTTTCTGGCTACTAGGAGAGCACTAGTGGATATGGATTTAGGTCAGCTATAGTTTAAGGTAATGATGCAAAAGTTGTATCGATATTCGCAAATCCATTGAAACACGTAGATGAATGCAAGAGCAAGGTCTAGACCCTCGATGATAGTTGATAGAGGAAGATGACAAAGTCGAGCCACGATATTAAATAAGGTAATTTTTGGGAGGCAACCCAAGTATTTTACTAATTATTTGTTTATTTGAGACTTAGAGTAGTAGTAGTGGTTTGTTTTAAATTTAGAGACAATGATGCAACTGCAATAATTGTGAGGATTTCTGTGGTTTGAGACTTGGTTTGCAGGTAAAAAGTGGAAGAACTAAATATCTAGAACAAATTGGACATGTAGCAGCTCCTACAAGCAGGCCTACGGGTTGTAGTCTTCACTACGACTCATAGTTATGTCTTATAGCAGGAAACAGTAAGTATCAAAATGTGGCATCCACAATACGAGCCAACATTACGATTCATAGGAACCTTTACGAGTTGTAAATATGGTTCGTAGTGTTCAGGTATGAAATCAAAATTTTTCTAAGTGTTGGGTCTACTACAAGACCTCAACTACGAGTGGTATGATGGCTTATGACTCGTATATGTGGAAGTTCAAGGGACAAGCCATTGGGAATATGAAGACTCAAACGTCTTTTGCCTCTTTATCTTCCTTCAAAAAGTGTTCCCTTTTAGTTTATAAGCTTCCCCCACCACTCATTTTCATTAGTTAATGCATGCTTAAATATTTCACCCACTAAGATCCCCTAGCAAGCCAAGTGAGCACTAACAGACTCATCTGGTCTTCCTTCTCCTGTTCATTCATTCTTCCACCTAGTAAATTCTCGCAGTTAAATTTTGTGTATCTCTGAGATAAAAAATTCCTTTCTCTATGGAAGATGGAATGGAGGCTTGAAATCATGATTAGTACACCTATGCAAAAGTACTTGTGATAGTAAGGAGCATGTGTTATATAATTAGTTATATCTTTGAAAAAAGTAAAGTTTGGAATATTGTTCATGATTGGTGAAATTTGTTATCTAACATTATGACCCTGTACATGTGTTGCTTATTTTATGGATCATAATGAACCTTGTGTGGGTTAAAATGGTTGGGTTGGGGGATAGTGTAGTGTAGTTGCCCGTATGCGTTGATGTGATAAATTTTAGGTAAAGTTTGAACTGTTAAGGAGGAAGAAATACTTTGTTTTGACACGTTAGGTAATGAATTATACTTATGCTCATAGCTACACTACCTATGCTATTGTGATAATCACATTTAATGCCTCTTTGAGCTGATTGTTGATCTTTGGGGAAAGATTTAAGACACCTGATGGACTCTCTATTTTCTGCTACAAAGATTCACTATGAGTCGCAGGTCTCTCTATGAGTCGTAGTGGCCATTCGTAGAAGGGAGCAATCATCTAAGGTGCCTGAACTCTATTCATGCAAGTTTCGCCTACAACTCATAGCACCTATTACGAGTCGTAATGGTGGTTTTGTGACCCTGATCTGAATTTTCAAAGCATCTCTAGAACAAGATACGATTGAAGACTATGACTCATAGATCATCCTACGAGTCATACCTACATCCTGAATCTGCAACCCTGAACCTAGTTTAGTCTCTTTATTTAAGATGTCCTATTGTTAGTTGTGTGATTATCTTATGTATTGGTGTCAAATAATACGGTACTCAGAAGTTGGTTTGTAATGGTTTTGCAGAGACAATGTTTCCAAGACGGCGAAGGGTGGTTGCCCCACCCCTATGATACCAACCAAGGGTTGACACATTTGAGGATGAGCAGTCAAATGAAGAAATAGATGTGCATCCTAATCCTGAGGCTAGCTTGCCTTTACCATAAGCACAATCACGTGGGTATCAAATGGAGGAGATAGTCATTCCCAATCCAGCGAGGAGAGGATGGATGTATTTGGCAAAGGATTAGTTGCTGGGAGAGCATGAGCGGTGGAGGGCAGGATCGATGCATTTGAGGAAAGAGTTCAGATAAGGCTCGAGGGAGCTAAGCATGCCGACATGAGTGCATTTACTGAGGAGTTGACCAACTTCAAGGCCAATTTGTTACAGCTATTGGCAGCCCCATTCCATCCCCAGAGATAGCACAGGGAGTTGATGAGGCTTTTGATTGTCTCGCCGACCGTCCAGACACCCGAGGAAAGAGGCCTCTAGAGCATACTGATCCAGAGCTGACCCCAAAGAGGCCCAAAGCTAAGGAGGAGGATTCCATACCTACTGAGATGGTACAAGAGTTGATTATGTTGGTGGCTATACATAGAGAGAGAGAGAACAGCACACCCCGCCTTGAGAGGGTACTTTCGGCACTACAGCCGGCACTACCGCAAAGGAGGAGAGATAGCCTCAAGACCCTGCTGATCATACCGAAATTGGTGCATGAGCACCAATATATTTGACTTCTTTTGACCACAATTTTATCTTGCAATTTTGGATACTTTGTTCTCATTTTAGACAATCGTATTTTTATGTGGTTTATGGTTGTATTTTAATTATATACATGTTGAATATTATTTTTACTTTTACTTTGAATGTTTATTTTTGGTTTTTAATGAATATATATATATATATATATATATATATGTTATAATGTTTTGTTCTTGTTTTGTCTTTACTTTGAGGACAAAGTATCATCTTTTGGTGGGGTGGTGGAAGTTATGGATTAAGGTGAAGTATGAGTAGCCTCAAGTCCATAACTTCTCCTATTTTTGATCCCAAAATTTTTTTGTTATGTTTCTTTTTCCTTGTGGGTGTTTAATTTTCTATTGAACCGCATGTTTTAGGAAGTATAGATAATTTATAGATGCATAGTAATGTTATCTTATGGCATATATATAGCTCTTAAACTTTCTTTAAACTTTTGATGCAAAATTGGGTACCCTCAAAATTTTTGAGGTTGTGATTATTGATGCATTCAGACATTTTTGGGGTATATGGTAATGTTTGTTTTGATATTGTGAAGGTAAGCTGAGACTGAAAGCATGACCTGTGAGTCTATACTTGATTGTGGATGCAAATGTCATGTGTGTTGTGAGCTTATTTTGATGTATTCATGTATCATTATATGGAATCAGAACTTGCCCTGGTACTCTAAGATTGATTTGGTGAATTGGTTGATTTGGAAGTGATCTTAGGCCTTTGTTCTGATAGTAAGCCTAACTTTGCCTAAATGACCTATCAAATGAATTAGTTAATCCCTTGTTCCAAATGTTTGAACTTCTCATATACTCATATTTTTTCTTGACACCTTGCTAACCTCACGTCCTTTGATGAAATACCCTAATATTGGCCCTTATCTATCTTTGAACATGTGAACTTTGATTGAGTCTAAAAGCCTAAGTTGAGGGTGGCTACATTGCTGGCCCTGGTTTGAGGCATAGATATTGTGTACTTCACTTTATTCTAAAAGCCTAAGTTAAGGGTGGTCCTTATTACAGTAAAGTAACAAAAATGAGGTAGTTAGTTGAGGTGAAAAGAAAGAAAATGAATAATCATGAGTCGGGTGAAGAAAAAGAAAGAAAAGAGTGCCTTGAGTTGAAAAGATCAGCAAAAATGAGCTCAAAATGAAGGCACGGCTGAAAAGTGAAAGAATAAACCCAGGAAAAAGTTTGAAAAGGGGGAACTAAGGGAGGAGTTGGTGAAAGGGTTGGAGTATGAAAGCAAAAGGTGTTGGTAAACATGGTTCAAGGATAGTTTTTAATAACAATTTGCCTAAAGTACCATACCAAAGCCCCCTAAGCCATGTTACAAGACAATAAGTCCTAAAGTGATCCCAATCCACTTTTGAACTAAACCGAAAAATGAGCATGGGGGCAAGCTTATGGTGTTAGTCATTGTGCATGAATTTCAATTGTGAGAGTGAGAATGCTTCCTTAGTCTTTGATTTCTGAATGCGCTTGAGTGAGTATACGGGACTTCTTTCTAGTGAGGGCATTGCACTACTTGATTAGCATATGACTATGTTAGTGATTATGGAAGGTTGATGCTCCTTAGCTTATCATGGTTGGATTACCAAGTACCTCATTATGTTCCTGTTTGCTAAATAGTTTTACAATCCTATTTTGAAAATGGTAATTGGGTACCTGAATCAGAGAAGTTGATATGTATGCCATTAGTCTAGTTGCTAGGTATTTCTCTTTGTTTGTGTAGATTAAGTTGTCGCTTGAGGACAAGCAACAATTCTAAGTTGAGGATGTTAATGTGCTGTCAAAGTAATCAAATTTGATGCCTAAAATAAAGGATTTTGTGAGTTATTAATGTGACTTTTTGTGTTTTGATGTGTTTTTGTTTTAATCTTGTAGAAAAGTTAGGTTGGCATGATTTTGAAGAAAAGTTGCAGATTTTGCTGAAGCATAGGCCATAAGAGCCCACCTAAGAGTCGTAATTCAGACTATGAGTCATAGGTTATGTCATAGCAGGAATCAGAGATCAAAAATTAGAAATTTTCCAAGTGAAGGTCACTCCTACGAGCCCAAACCACGAGTCGTAAGACACTCTACAACTTGTACAGGTGGACTCATAGTGAGAATCAAAGAGCCAGAATATTGGATCAAAAACTGAAGACCAAGACTACGAGATCAACATACGAGTTGTAGCTCAAGTAATGACTCGTACCTATGGATCGTACCAGTTTAGTCAAAAATGCTAAGATCTTGATACGAGACCCCGATTACAACTCGTAGGCCAACCTATGAGTCGTAATGGCGAAATTTAACAGATGTCTAATGTCTTTTCTGCATAAAATTTAGGGTTGTTTTGTACATAATATAAATAGTTTAAGTTAGGTTATTTGGGGAGAGTTCGACCAGAGACATTACTTAAGGATATTTTTTGAAGCTTTTCTTAGGTTTTAGGGTATATTATCTGTTCTTCCTTAAAAGACTCATTTTAGGAAATTGCAAACCTTGTTTTCTACTCATTGTGGATCAATCAAGCTTATGGGTTTACAACTTATGGTGGTTATTTCCTTTATTATTATTGGTGAAATGCTCAACTACCTCTCTTATTTGCATTTTTGTTTGTTTTGCTTTAGCCATGAGTAGCTAAGCACCCACAACTTAGGGTTGTGGGAACCATGGGTAGTTGACTTGAATTGACCTAGGTTTTGTGCATATTTATGATTATGGTTTTTCATGTATTGTTTATTTCCCTTCATGATTAATGTTGTTTGCTGGTGGCCAACACCAAACTCTACCTACTATCATGATCCCGACCAAGGTAATGACGAATAGGAAAAAGGAAGTAGATGATAGGATTTAGTTGATGTTTTCCCATCTAATTGATCAAATCTGACCAAGAAGAGGTTGACTGGGACAATAGGTAATGGTTAGTTGGCACACCACAGTAAAATTTGACCTTCACCTTCACAAGAGGGCTGGAAGAACCTAAGTTACCATCTTGCATGCAATTCACTAATCATAGTTCCCTGTGGATTCGACCCTAACCTCTAGGTTAATTATTGATAGAGACCACTTTCTTATTGGAGTGCGACCATCATTAATACTTAGTATATTCAAACGTACTAGCGCATACTCTATGCCTATATGATATTACCATGTAAGGACTGGAGCTCCTTTTGATCACCCTCCTCTACGTGGCTAGTTCGATTCTCCAAAAAGCTTTTAGTGAGTCCTAAACTTTGAGGACAATATCTATTTTATTTCATCCTATGATGAGACTTGTTTCTTTTTTTGGATGCTTATTATTATGAGGGTGAGCCCGGAAAGTGTCTTACCCCCTGCTCCATTCTAAAGTAGAGGTGTTGTTGGATACTAAGTTTGTATATGCTTTCAAGCTTGACTCTTCTTATGTTTCTATGTTTATGAAAGATTTCCCTTAGTCCCGCTTCCCTTGTTATACTTGACTCTTGTTGGTGTTTATTATACTACAGCAACTAAGGATGTCTGCTTGTTATAATCATTAGGCTTGTTTGGGTTATCTTCGGACTTATCATTCATCGTGTCATATCTAGGCCCTAGGCTTGGGTCGTGATAGAGACTGCATAGAGTTCCCTTGTCCATCATCTCATACAAAGGAGCTAAATTAACCTCTCAATTTTGGAAATCTTTATAGAAGGAATTGGGTAAGAAGGAAATTTGAGTACAGCCTTTCATCTACAGAAAGATGGATAGGCAGAGCACACTATTCAAACGTTTGAAGATATATTGAGAGCTTGTGTCCTTGACTTCAAAGGAAATTGGGATGACCATCTGCTATTGATTGAATTTGTGTATAATAATAGTTATCATACAAGTGTTCAGATGACCTCCTATGAGGCCTTGTATGGGAGAAGATATAGATCACCAATTGGGTGGTTCAAAGTGGGAAAAGCTGAGTTGATTGGACTTGATCTTGTTCACCAATAAATGGAGAAGGTTAAGATCATTAAAGAGAGGTCGAAAACTGCACAAAGCTGCTGAAAGTCTTAACCAACATGAGGAGAAGTGACTTAGAATTCGAGGTAAATGACTTGGTGAACTTGAAGGTGTCATCTATGAAGGGTGTCATGAGGTTTGGAAAGAAGGAAAAATTGAATCCTCGCTATACTAGATAGTGAAAAGAATTGAGAAGGTTGAGTATGAGATAGAGCTGTCTTTTGAGTTAGATGTAATTCATCAGGTATTCCACGTTTGGATATTAAAGAAGTGCTTGGGAGATCCTGCCTTGGTGGTCCCCGTTGAGAATATTGGAGTAAAGTATAGCTTGTTCTATGAGTAGACTCTAGTCCAAATTATTGATCGTTAGGTTCGCAAGCTAAGAACCAAGGAGATCACCTCAGTCAAAGTCCAATGGAGAAATCAGTTTGTTGAGGAAGTCACGTGGGAAGCTTAGGAGGATGTGAGAGCTAAATACCCACATCTATTCGTGCCCACTGAGGAGAATGTTGAAGGTAATGCTCCTATCTTTGACTTAATTGATGCTTTTATTCTATAATTGATATGTCCGTCCTTAAGTCTGAGTAGAGTTTATTGAGGTCAATGAGAAGTTAAAAGAGTTTAATTTGTCGAGTGATTAATAAGATGAGTCTTAAGTCTATTCGTACTTTCACAACCACCTCTGCTCATCATTAGAGGATGAATGATCCGGAGGGGAGGGGAGATGATATAATGCCCGATAAAATTACCATAATATCCCTAGTGAAGGATGTGCATATAACGCATCTTCTCAAATCCATTTGCAAATTCAAAATTAGATTTGTAATCAGTATGAAAAATTAAGTGGAAAAATGGCTTCGTTCGAATTTTAAAGCAATCAGATTGAAAAATAATTTTTTAATCCGAAAACAAAGATAGTAAGGGTACGCGTTAGGGCTGTAATGCACCCTAGGTGCGTATACTGACTTATATTTTTCTAATTTTTTTTACAGGAGGGAAAAAACTCATTCAGAAAATTTTTTGACAAAAATGTACATGGGTGCGCCCAATCCGCGATGCGGACTGTGTTTTTCGTAGCATAATTTTTTTTTTGCGAGGGGCATTCTTGACTTTTTTCAACCCCTAATAAATATAAACCATGTTAAATTAAGTCAATTTTTATCATAAAAGAGCTTCCAAAACATAATCCTAAGCCCCAAACGCACAAAACTAAGTTAGAGTTCTTAAAGAAACAAGAGGAGGAACGAGGATTTCGAGTGCAAGGTCAAAGTTTTCTTTAATTCTAGGTATGTAAGGCTACCTAAAGTGTTGGACTATGTTCCTCCATGCGCCCCTTCATCAACTTGAGTCGAGATTTTGAGTATTAATTGCATTCTTTAAAACTTATTATTCTTGAGTCTTGAACTCTTACACATGACTGAGCTTCTTAAATATAGTTGAATTAAATTATGAGTTGCATCGCTATTATCATGAATTATGAATATATTTCGCATGCTTGATACCTTAACCCTAACTTTAATATTTTTATTGCTTATTGATTAAACTAAAATTGGTACCATAACTTTCAAAACTAAGTAATGTGGACTCGAGAAGTATGTTTTATTGTTTGATATATGCTTGTTATGAATATCTATTAAGTCATATGTGTTGAGCATGGATGATTTGATGTCACATAACCATAATCCGTGAGAGTCTTGCATGATGTAACCTAAAATATTGAATTGCATTGTTTAAATTCCCATTCTGAGTTATGGAGTTAATTAAGAAAGTTGATGTTGAGATGATTGAGATGAGTTTGAGTTTATGAGCAGTTTTATTCTTGGAAGGAGTATTGAGCACCGAGTTGGGTGATTGAGAACTGCCCCAAAACTACGTTTGTCTATGTAGTATAGTCATGTAGTTAACTTTGCAGGCTCATTTCCCTATAGATTGACATTCTCTTTGGATCTGAGAGAGAGGTAGAGGTCGATGCCCTTTACCATGGCAAGTTTAGGGTGGGCATGGCAATGACATCTTTCTGTTGTACATCACCAAACACTCATAGTGGTGGAGAGTTATGTCAATTAGAGAAACTTCCAAGCAACACTTGTGTTGAGCATTTCATGATTTTTTGAAACGAGTTGCATTAAACTAAACATTGAGTCTATTTTCAAAGCATGATTTTCAAAACTTTAAACTTGCATCATGTTACTTGAGTTGAGTCTTGAAATGAGGAGTTGAGTCTTGAGTAGAGTTGGTTGGTTTAGTCTGAGCCTATCTGTTACTTGAGAAATTTTACATACCGTACATTCACGTACTGACGTCACTCGACGCTATATAGGAGATAGAGGACTTCAGCAGGCACACCGTTGAGGTTCAGAGATTCCAAATTCCAGAGCTTTGGTGAGCCTTCCTTTCTATCCAGAGGATCTTGTCTTTATTTTATTCAGTTTCTTAATTTATTTTGAGTTGGGTAGCCATGTCTTGTCATGATACTTTTTAGACGTTTAGAGTAGAGGATTCATAGACCTAACGTGGAGTATTATTGAGTATTTCATGTTTAAACATAACTTATTTTGGAAACTATTTATGGCATCTCTATCTTTTCTTTAAATGTTTTTACATGAGTATACTTCCGTTGTTGAATAGATGTGATAATGAGGCCAAGTGGTTCATTGGGAACTAGTAATAGTCTTTGAGTGTCGGCCACATCTAGGGTACCCTCCCAGGGCATGATACTCAGAGCTCGAGCCAACCATGTTTCTAGTCTAATTATGCTATTTTGGAGCTGATGGAACTGTTAGAATTTCACTTTGACATTGTTTATTCTCACTTTTTATAAAAGTCAACTTTTCATGTGATAAATCTCTCAATGTACGAAAAACTGCACAAAGTCCAAACGAGCGACCAGGCGATTGAACTGTCAGTGTCAACAAGTTATAGATGGCTTGAATTCACTATGGAAAAGCTTAACTGGTGAGAAGAAGGTGAAAATGCAAAAATGACCTAGAGAATCATTACAACAAATCCCTCAGCCACTTCCCTAACTTCTCTATTTTGTATTTCCCCAAAATTCAAATGTATTCATCAATAAATTTAACAGTGTTTCCACAACTTTTATCTATATTTCTACGTTAAAAAAAGAAAGATTGAAAGACACATATGTTAGGAGTTCTACTTTCTCTATGTTGCGATAGCATTAATCAAGATTATTTTTGCCTTTAAATGATTTTCTAAAACTGCCTTTAATCTTCTGATTTAAAATAAAACATATATAAATGTATCAATATGTCATTTAATGTAATGACATTGAACATTTCATGCGAAAAAATGTGTGAATTAGTAAATTGTTAACAATTAAAAGAATTTTTAAATTCAGACGGCATAAAAGAATAAAGGACAAACAAGTAAAATTGTTTAAAGTATTTGATGTTTGATCGAGGTAAAATATTTAATTTTTAGAAAAATGTTAACATAATATATTATGACACAAAAATCGTAGCTGATATAGCTATAAAAATAATATTTTAATTTGTAAAAACGTAATCAAATTAATTGAATGTGGTCAAATAAATAAATGGTTCCTATTATTATAATTTAAATAAATTATTAATTGAATAATAATAATTCTTATTGGTTATTTTTATTTATCAAATAATCTATACTATATTAAAAGCATGAAGGTCCTTAGAAAAATTGCTTGAACGTTTGCCCTTCAATAAAAGTCTCTACTTTAGATAAAATCGTCTTTTCACTATTTTTTTTAATTTATTTAGTTTCAAGATTGACTTTTAAATTAGAATTTCTTTATATTTAGAATTCACTCTTGATTTATAACTATTCTATACAACTAATATGAATGAAAAAAATATTATTATGTTTCTAATATTTAAGACTTTGAAATTAACTAAAATTTTGATTATCAAATATTTTGTTAATAAAAGTCTAGCAAATTTCCTACACAAAGAATTTTTTTTTCCAACTAAAATAGACTTAATGTAAAAGAAAATTAGTTAAAAAACAGTTTAAAATGAAAACACCTCCAAAAAAATTAAAGGAAAAATTAAATAAAGAAAAATTCTTAAAATCTTTTTCCAACTAAAACAGATTTGATATAAAAGAAAATTAGTCAAAAAAGAAAAAAAAAGGGAGGGGGGAGGGGGACACGTCAAAGTGAAAAAGGAAAAAAATATTTAAGGATTCCTTTTTGTAGGAAACACGGTTAATCTCAATTTTTACTTTTTTTTTCTTTAATAACACAAGTTTTCCACTTTGAAAAGGAACCCAAATAATAATTTTTAGAAAAAATTAAATTTAAAAGGGAAAAAATATTAATTGCTTGAAAACAAATAAAAGTTCTTCTAATTTCACCATGAATCCTAATTATATGATGAAAAGTTTTATCCTAAATATAATAAAATATTATTTTCCTTCTCTTTTGATTTATGACTTCTCTACTTCTATAAAAATACTTCAATTTCAATTTTTGATTCATTCACTCCCTTTATCGATGTGTGTCAAGTGGTGCTGGATCTTATTTTATGATTTTCTTTCTCGAAATTCAATTTGATTATCAAGTTTCCTTATATTATACACTCACTTTTATTGTTTTATATTTTTTTCCCTTTCTTTTTCACTTTTTAAATTTAAAGACAATAATATTAATTGTTATGTCAGCTTAACTTGCTTCATTCGAATTATATTATGGTCTTCGTTTAGTTAGTTTAGTCTAGTAAATTTTCATTATTTAAAAATTACTATTATTTTGTTTCTAACTTCTCCATCTATTTACAAGTTCGATCTATTCACGTAAAGTAATATCTCAAGTAAGATGATACTTCTTTATCTTATAATTTTTTTTTATGTTATAAATTCATATATTATTCTTATTATTTTTTTCAATAATTTATTTTAGACAATCTTGCGATGAATTTTGAGAAGTACTTGATCAATGAAGTTGTGACAATTAATACTTTAAAAAAATATGATTCTTATTGGATAATAAAAGTCTTTCTTATTGCAATGGACCAAAAAGATAATATAAAGAAGGCACCAATGAAGGCACTCAAAAGACTTTAACATCTGTTGACGAAAAGGTAATATTTTTTTCTTTATTTTTTTTATATTTTAACATTACATATATATTTTAGTCATTAACGTTTAATTTTTTTAATAGGCACAAAAGTTAATGCTTCAGTTTTGAATAATCATGTTGTAAAGTGAAACGAAAAGTTGCAACAAGGCAAAGTTTATTACAGCATAAATTGACACAATAAGTGTGCTAAACCAAATTTTCTATTGGTAAACAAAGAAATTGAGATTAGATTCATCGATAACACTATAGTTCGAGACTGCAACAGTCATTTCTACTGTCTCTTTTTCAAATAATTTTGTCAGTACTCATATTTGGAGAGAGTAAGCAACATCCAATATCATCTTATTATTTTTAGTAAGAACAAACCTAATAATAGAACCTGACAATTCTTTGGAAAAAAATATTCCTAATATTAGACTTTTAGAAATAATAATATTTAAATATATTTAACTGTATCAATTTTTTAAATTTTTTCATTATTCATTATAAATTTGTATTGTTAGAACAGAAATATACTAAGAATATATTGAAATAGTCTATAATTTGCCTATATTAGGAAAAAAATAAAGATCAACAACAATTAAACATTTGTGGTATCTTTGTCAATAAGAAATTGTTATTTAAAGAGTTATATATTTTTATGCTATATAGAAAATATCTTAATAAAAAAAGATTAACTATACAAAAATTAAAGTTAACTTTATAGAATGAGTATTTGTCAAAAGCGAAAAAAATATATATTGAAAATATTTTTATATAGTTTAATTTTTTGAGTCTTATAATAACAAAAGTATCTTTAATAATTTATCCTTTTGTGGGAGAAAAATGTTAAAGTAGAGGTAGTATTTTTTTATATTTTTTTTAATTATAGACACATGATACATATTCAATACACATATACTAAATTAATATTATTGTAAAATTATGAAGGTCCTTAGAAATATTTTTCAAATATTTATAATATTTAATTTAATAATATTAACGTGACACACAGGTGCAATGCACGTACACTAAACTAGTCTATATTATAAGTAATTGAATTGATTTTGTCATCTTTGCCCGTTCATAGTAGATTAAACTATTGCATCAAATTAATAGTATTTATTTAATTTTTTATGTAAATATTGAATTTATTTTAATGACAAGTACTATTTATATATAATTATTAGATTGAAATAATTTTTAAAGACTCTAATGAGGTCTATTTTTCATTTAATATCATTTGACCAATTAAATGTCACCAATTTATATTTCAAGATTTGAAAGACAGCTATTCGTTTTTCTCTAGCTAATAGCTATTTAGAGATGGATTAGTTGGGGCTTACAAGTAAATCCTGTCGTTAATTTCATGCTTTCTAATAGTTAAGGTTGGATGTATACTAATTATCTCATAATGGTAGGATCGATGCACCCAGCTAGTACTGCTAAAAACAATCGTCAACTATTTATGAAATTTTGACGTTATTCAGACTTATCAAGATATAATCAACATGGCTTGTGATGCACTGTTGGGAGTGTTTCACCCTTAACCAGAGATTTCGGGTTCGAGCCATAGGCATGGAAAAAATCTTGTTGGAAGCGTCACCCTCAAATGGACCCTGCAATGCACGATCCGAATTAGTCAGCTTCACGGGCTCCGAACACCGGATAGAAAACTTATCAAGATATGGGATTCCCTAACAATAGGGAATTGAATAAGTGCTTCTCTAGGAATATCCTTATTGAGGCATCAACGTAAAACTAAATGAAGATAATTCAATATAATTCGGATTCCGTATGCAAGTTGGTATTTGGGAATAAAGTTTGGAGCATATTTGAATGGACTAGTGTTAGAGATGACTACCATGAAATGTGCGCCATTCCACAACAAGAATGAGATGCCTTTATTATCTCATTGGAATCGTACATTCATTGAGTCTTGTGATAATATACCTATAAATCTGGGGAACTGGATCAACATTTTCATAAGCAACCAACAAAAATGGGTCTTCAAACTGATATGTACCCATCTCATGGCTTCAAGCAGCAGCAGCAGAGCTACTATAACGACAATGACTACTGTTCCTCGGAGGATAATTGTTACAGCAATAATGGTTCAAGCATGCAAATGAAGAAGCCCTATGGTTATCCAACCCCTCTGCCAACCCAAAATCATCGCATGATGATGAGCCATGGTGGCTATAGCCACGACGAGGATTGCTGGTACAACAAGGACAAGTTCCAAACTAGTAATGGTCACTACAACAGCAACAGCCAATATGGGCATATGTCTCATGATTCTGCAAATATTTCCAGCTATGGACTTGGAATGCAGCACTCTGGTGGCTATGGAAGTGGAATGCACCACTCTTCCCACGCCAATGGTGGCTATGGAAGTGCAATGCGACACATGAACGGTGGGTACGGGAGCGGAATGCAGCATGCTTCCCACATGAACGGAGGCTATGGGAGCGAAATGCAGCATTCATCTCACATGATTGGTGGCTACGGCAGTGGAATGCATCACTCTTCACATATGAATGGTGGTTATGAGGGTGGGATGCAGCAATCTTCCCACTCTCATATGTCTAGGGTATTAGAGAACGATTCCGATAGGAGCCCTGGTTACTATGAACAGCATAACAACAATACTCATATGTGGAACATGAAGTGTTTGAATGACTAAATCCTCTAAAGTTTTTTCTGTAAGGTGGAACTATATACGGGTATCTTGGTTGAGGCTTTGGCTATATCACAAAGGCCTGAAACCTAAATAATGATCCCTGCTACTATGTACTCTTCCGTGTATTAGTTACTTTTTATACACAAAACTACAATAATTTGAATAATATGTGTAACTATAATGATCTTGATAAACTCATTCTATTTGGAGACTGGAGTTGGCTCATTTTCATTTATAAGTTCGAATTAGAACAATGATGAAAAGTGCTAGCAGATAGGCATTGATCCTCCGATATTCCTAAAACTTGCAGCCCATTGTTAACACAACTAGTGCGATAATTAAAGAATTCATATCTATGTAAAATTAAGTGAAATTTATATAACTAAGCAAACATAGCTAGTATATCAACTCAATTTAGCGATAGTTTTAGAAATGAGTTTATTTTTGGTGATATATAAAATTTTTATACCATTAGATAATATTAACCTGATATTATAGGTTGCCAAGTAATATTTTATAATAATATTTATTTATTTATATTTTAAAAAATAAAATATAATTATTATTTTTCTCTTATTATTTTTTCTCTTTCTTCTCTATTTTTTTCGGTTTCATCCTCTTTCTTTCTCTTTGGCAAATAATTCAAACTTTTTTGTTGGCTTCTTCGTTCTACTACAATTTAACTATTTTTTTTCTTAACTAATCTAATATATATATATATATCAATTTCTTTCTCCTTCACTATGCAGTCTTTTGTGCATTCTTTTTCCAATACATATATAACAATTGCATTTTATATCTACAATCAAAGGTAACTTTTTTTAGATATATTTTTATTTTGTTTATTGATTCTAGAAATTTGTTTTTTACAAGATTAAGTATTTTATGAAGTGTTCATTTCATTTTTCTATTGTTGTATTTTTTATGGAAGATTAAAAATCTCTTGAACAACTCCCTACATCTTCCATCTCTTTCGAATCTTCTTTTTGATGGCACATTTTATTAGAATTATTATTATTATTATAAATGTGAATAGCATAAATTAAGTTTTTTTGAGATAAAATGAAAGATGAATGGAACAATTTAAGAAAAACAAAAGGAATAAAAATTAAAACAAAAGACAAGAACCGCAACATATACAATACCTACGAGAAAGAGATAGTATAATTTGGATTTGAATTAGAAAAGAAAAAAATCTAAAAATTAGGAAGGAATTTCGTTATAGTATAATTAGAATTCAAATTACCTTTATTATTTTTCTAAATAATGTGCAGAGAAGGAGTATCGATGCTCCTGTTAGAAGGTGCAAGAGGTTGGCTTTTGGAGCT
Organism: Solanum sejunctum; assembly: GCA_025642045.1. Taxonomy (NCBI): domain Eukaryota; kingdom Viridiplantae; phylum Streptophyta; class Magnoliopsida; order Solanales; family Solanaceae; genus Solanum; species Solanum sejunctum. The sequence goes on from JAOTQJ010154113.1 coordinate 71,081, forward strand.
ACACGGAGGAGTAGAGGCAGACCAAAGAAGTATTAGGGGGAGGTAATTAGACAAGATATGATGAAACTTGATCTCACTGAGGACGTGGCCTTAGATAGAAAGGAGTGGAGGTTGCGAATTAGAGTAGCAGGCTAATTAGTTAGTAAGGTTAGGTGGATGTCTGACCTTAGGGTATAGTAGGGTTGCAGAAATAGTCGTGTTTATATCATGTTTGTTAGGATTTGTCGTATATGAGTTAATTTTATCGTATTTACATATTGTTATGTATTTTTCATTATTAGTCGCCCTCTTTATTCCCTTTCTTTTCCTTTATGGCATATCTAGTTTATTCTATTTATGGATTTTTGAGACAAGGGTTCCCAAAAAACCACCTCTCTACTTCTATAAGGTAGTGGTAAGGTCTGCGTACATTCTATCCTCCTCAAACCCCACTTGTGGAATTCCACTAGGTATGTTGTTGTTTTTCTAAATTATATTCTTGTCAAAAAGTACAAATATTAATTAAAATTTTTTTATTAATTATCCTTAAAATTACCTGATGGTGTAAAAAATCTTATACACTGATGGTGCATATAATTTAAACTCGTTAGAAATTACATAACTCAAAGCTTTTTTTGTTGTTGTTAGAAACTTTAACGAATTTACTCAAGATCATGAGATAGATACTTGAATCCATAATAAAGTAAAAGGACCACTAGCCTTGTTCTATTACAAGAATTTGAAGAACTCAGCATAAAGAGTGAAAAGGTTGTTTTTTAGATTTAGGGACCATTCTTTTTTGAAGGACTTCATAGAGACTTTTCATGTTAAAAGGCATTTTTCAACAATTCTATGTTAGACTTGAGAAAAGATTCATGAGTTTTTCAATTATCTAATATGAACTCATATTAATAAATACTTACTTTTAAGGTTTGAAATTTTAATCCTTTATTAGATCATATAATAATAAGTTCATTCAATGATAGAATATCTATGTATAATAGAGTAATATGTGGGTCACAAAATAAAAACTATTAACAATCTCTCACTTGCACAATATATATTTTCAAAGAAATTGTACATAAATAAAACTTTATAGTGCACAAACATTTGCTATCTTAGTTAAAATATCTCAAAATATTTTGGTCCATCGATAATATCAATATAGGATCTAAGCTATTTTTGTAATAGACATTCATAACTAAATCCATCAATGCTTACAAATATCAGCAATATTAATGACATAAATCAAAAGTACAAAAATTAACTATAAAATAATCTAAATAATGTCTATTTTCAACTACTTTATGACTTTAATAATTCAAAATTACTTTATTAGACTTTATGTAAAACTATGAAAGAAGTTAGCATCTTTATTTTTTAGAGTTATTGTTGCTCCAAAGGCACACAAGTGTATATGGTCATTGAAAAGGGGCTCTTCTTAGGAGTCGAATGCTGATCCCACAAGGAGTTGTTGGTTAATTATTTTACTAAGTTATATTAATTCTAACTATTTATTTAAGTCAGAGATTTTAAAGAAGAATTTAAATTAATTAAACTAAAAATAAAGATGAACAAACAAATGAAAAATTAAGAAAGAAAAGAGAAGACTTTTAAATAATGAATGAATGAATCTATCGAGGATTTATAGTTTAACTAATTATCTTGTTTAGTATCAATTTTGTCAACTTCTTGGATTATTTAGTTATTGATTCAGGGGGTTAATAATATGGTCATAGCCTCTTGACCTCTACCTATTTGCCCTTGTTGAACACCTAACTACATGATTGAGTAAGGATAGGTAGAACCAACTAGCGAGCATTAAGATATCTTCCTATATTTGAACCAACTACAGTTCTAGAAGTATCTCTATCCTAGATGCAAACTAATTCAAGTGGTATCATGCTCTTTATATTCCACGTTCTATCTCTTTATTCCTTTTCTAAGTACATGATAAGACATAATATTTATTATAATGGTGATCAAATATTAAAATATTAAGCACAAGAATGTAAAAACAACTAATATGATAAATAAATATGTTAACCATAAATTAGGAAATAATCATTTAGTTAGTTACCACAATATTAGGATGATAAGTTTAACTCCATATACACGTGGAGTAATCACAACAAATCATTCAAAGAAAAGAGGTAAAAATAAATAACAAAGGAGAAAAATAGGAAACAAAAATTCACCAATCTCGAAGGTGACTCCTCTTTCAAGGTTAAAAATTACTTAAAAATTAATTTTGTAAAATATTTGTAGATGCAGGAAATAACCTCCTTTTCCTTTTAGAAATAAAAAATCTCAACATCTAGAAATTTTTGTTGAGGTTGTGTTGACGTTGTTACCATGACCCGAATCCAAATCATGATGATAGCTACTATAACCTTCGAGTAGTTAAGTCAATCCGAGATTCAAATTTAAAGAGAACAACTTATTTAGTGAGGACAACAGCGATAATAATAATAATAAGCAAAATATAGGATGATATAGCCAATAAATATGGGTCAAAGCATAGAAGCAACGCAATACAAAAATAAGCTAAGTGTCCAAAATAATACAAAAGACAAATTAACGCCAGAACTATATCCCCGGACTTGATGTCACCACATACATGAGCTACTAAGTACAAAGCTGATAAATACAAATATATACAATACAGAGTCTGATTATCCAAAATGTAAAAATACAATCAAAAGGTAATTAAGAAGGAAGGCAACAAGTCTCTATAAGCCAAGAGCTCACCACGATTCAAATTTGTGGCTACTAAGGATGACCGGATGCATACTAAGAGTGGATCGAATTGAAATTTGCATCAACGATGCAAAAGTGCAGCATGAGTACAAAAATATGGTGTGCCCAAAAGGCATCATAGGCCAATTGAGCTCAAAAAGTTTATATATAAGATAATAGCACGATAATAAGCTAAGCAGATAGGCATAATGATAATAATACAAACTAAGTAATGGGGTAGAGAAAACACCAATAATCCACCAAAAACAGCCAAACACCCCAAAATAGCTAAATTAGTCTTTTCACTAGCTATATAGATATATTTCTTTATAGGTAATAGCAATAGTAAACCTGGGAGAGTAGTCACGAGTCATCAAAAATAGCATCAATATAATTTACTAGAAGTCAAAATATCTCTAGGCTGCATAGAATAGCTTCAAGCCTATCAAATATGAATATGGAAACCTGAAAATATATCTATGGACCGCCTAGAATAGCCTCGAGCTTTTCAAATATGGTGGTAGAAACTCCAGAGTCATAATTACTGGTCGCTCAAAAATATCATCGAGCTTATGAAATATGAAGCAATTTATTTACTCATTTTTTTATTTTAAAAATCCAACAATACTACACTTGTATTAATTCCGATAATTTTTCTCAATAGATGCCATAAGTTTTCCCAAATTTATACTTTTCATAGATTATTCCATCATTTTAGCACCTCCCTAGGCCAATATCATTAATAAACACACACACACACACACACACACACACACACACACACACACACACACACACACACATATATATATATATATATATA
>JAOTQJ010154137.1:0-30473 GCA_025642045.1 Solanum sejunctum
TTCGAGCATAACAGAATAGCATATACTTCTTATTTTACATGAAGAAACCATACTAACAATATCTATAACTTAAATCACGTTAATAACTTCAAATTATATTCATAATAAAACCCAAAAACCATATAGAAGTCACCAAAATAAAAGGCAAGTGTGCAGCAACTTTCTGGACAGAAGTTGTCCAGAATTTCCAGCAAATTTCCAGCAAGATACTATCATATACTTCTTGATTTTCATGAACAAATCATACTAAATATACAACTATAATTGCTTACCTTTGACTTATATGTTCTAGATTCCCATCAAAAGACTTAGATAATTGAGTTTGAAGCTTGGTGAAGTGAATTATAGAGAGGACAAAAGACTTTAAGAAAGCTGAAACTTTATTTCCTAGTGGAATGAATTAGTGCTGCACTTAACACGTTTTTAAAGTTTGCTTTTGGCCACATTTTTCTTCCAATTTTGACCTGATAATGACACCCATTAATGGTCTATTATTTTAGCATCTTATCCTCCAAAATTGGGCTTAATTGAATCTTAAATATGATGGATTTTTGCTGCCAATTTCCAGCTTTGTTCTTAGTTTGTTTTGAGTCCAAATGGCCAAGTTACTTGTAGTGTACTTATTGGATGTTTTTAAAATTCTTCTTGGACTGAAAATAAGGTCGATTTATGATACTTAAACATGGACCAAAGTTACATAGTTAACATGGAATTTATTCATAATCAAACTTGAACCAATTTGTTGTCAAGCCTCGTCTCTATTTAGCTATCAATTTTAAGCTAAGAAAGTAGGTGACTTAGCTACTAGATTATTAAGTCATACAATAACCTCAATTCTTTACTTACTATAGGGTTAATATATCCTCAATTTAACACCAACACATGTACACCCTCAACCCTCTTAAGCATTTAGACTCACGTATCGCCCATTAAGAAGAGATTCAAGCACTTTCAAGAATTGACGCTAATTTGACCCAACCATAACATGATTTATTTACATAGCATTAGTATATGAAAAATGTTGGGTGCTACAGTATGCATACCTACCATGTTGATTAAGTTTGCATGACTATGATTCTTATGTTGATGAAAGACTATCATATGAATTGCAAGACAAGTATTTCTATGGTGTATTATGACCTCTCAAGTATATATTAAACTCATGAAGAGATTTCATGATATACAAGTGAATTGTTTAGCTCTTATTCTATGTTTATTCTTCATGTAAATTGCAAAGCCTACTAGAAGGGGTCATGAATCATGTTATATGTCCCACCCTCTAGTACAAGGCAAATGTCTATGTGAAGGGGTCATGAATCATGTTGTATGCCTTACCCTCATGTACAACTTATTAATGTTCCTTGCCTAATGTCTACATGAAGGGGTCACTAACCATGTTGTATGCCTTACCCTCATGTACGACTTAATATCATGTACTTTCAAATACCTACTAGAAGGGGTCATGACATATGCTATATTTCTCACACTTTAGTACAAGGTATTTGGATAAGCTATTAATGACACCTTATTATGTTTATCAAGTTATGCAAGTATGATTATTCTCAAGAATGATTACACCTAAGCATTGATTATACATGTTATATGGAACTTATGTCTATCGATTATAATTATACATCTCGATTATTATGCTCATGATTCTTGCTGCATTGCATCTCGCATACTTAGTATATTTCAAATACTAACGCATAGTCTATGCCTACATGATATCACCATGTAGGGACTGGAGCTTCTATTGATTCTCCTCCTCCACGTGGCTAGCCAGATCATTGAAATTAGTTATTGGTGAGTCCTAATATCCAGGGATAATACCTATTTCCTTTCATGCCTACGTTAACACTTTATTTATATTTTGAATACTTATCTATGAGGGTGAGTTAGGGAATGTCTTGGCCCCTGCCTCATCTACTAGTAGAGGTGTTCTTGGATATTATGTTGGATTTTATTAATGAGCTTGACTCCTATTATGCTTGTGCAATTATGAAAGACTCCGTTAGCCCTATTTACCTTATGTTCTATTTCTACTTGTTTGTTATCTTATTTTGCTTCTGCAACCAAGAATGTGTATGTGATATGCTAAGAGGCTTGTTTGGGGTTCCTTTGGGTTCTCCATTCACCGTGTCACATCTAGGCCCTAGGAAATCCAATACCAAGAATGTGTATGAGAGCACTAAGTTTTTAATGGTCCTTGGAAATCCAATACACCATGTCAAGTAGAGTCTTATTCATGGTTGTGAAGCTCACCACAACTATGAATAGGAGGCTATGAGGCATTTTAGGAAATTTATCACTTCTTTATGATCTATGTCATGCCCTAGATGTACAAATAAGGCTTTCCCCCTAACAGATGCTCTTTGTCTCTTTTAGATCATACGACAACCAAAAAGGAGCCCATAGAGGTATCGCATACCCGAGGAGGATCCAACTCATCAAGCTCCTCAAAGAGAAGGGGCTAATAAGTTGAGTTCCAAAATGCCATCAATTTTGGCATATGCTATGACCAATCAATTGAATCAAGGAGCCCAAGCTCCTCATGCTCCAAAATGGAGAAAGATCCCCAAGAGTTTATTGATGAGATATATAAGGTGCTTGCTATCATGGGGGTGAACTCGTAGGAAAAGATAGAACTAGCGCCTATCAACTCAAGGGTGTGGCACAAAATTGGTTTGCTTAATGGAAATTGGAGAGGGAAAACAATGATGTCATTCCTCGGGAGGAGTTCAAGGCTGCCTTTCTCAATGGATTCTTCCCTACTGAGTTAAGAGAGGCAAAATGATGGAGTTCATAAATCTCAAGCAAGGCTCCATGAGTGTAACGGGGTATGCCCTCAAATTCAACAAACTCTCAAAGTATGCTCCTCACTTGGTTGTTGATCCTAGGTCAAGAATGAACAAGTCTGTGTCGCAGGTGTCCGATTTAGTGAATGAATAGTGTCACACTGCTATGCCTATAGATGATATAGACTTATCTCAACTTATGACCTACCCCAAATAACTTGAGGGGGAAAAGATTAGAAAGAGGAGAAATGGTGAGTCCAGGAGGTGTTGATTTAATGGTGGCTTCCAAGGTGCGAAGGGTGGTCATTTCCAACTAGGTCACAAATTTCCAGGCCAAGGGTCCTGTAATACTCCAAACAAGAGGTTTGCTAATGATGGGGTGCCTAATCCAAGGTTTCAATATGGCAATGGTTGGATGAATAATCCTAGGTGCGAAAAGTATGGGAGGAATCATAATGGCAAATTCTTGAGGGATTTGAATTCTTGCTATGGGTGTGGGAGAGTAGGCCACAAACTTGTGATTGCCCTTATGCTCAAAACAAGGGCAAGGATGGTCTTCCTCAAGGATAAGGTGGTTATACTGATTAAAAGGCTCAAAGTGGACAACAAAGGGGTGCTCTACATCACAATCAATTTTATGCTCAATAAGGGAGGTAAGGAGTGGATGAGGTGCCCGATATTGTTATCAGTATGTTAAAGGTTATTGATTATGATATGTATGATTTATTAGATCCATGTGTCAATCTTTCCTTCATTACTCCTTTTGTTGCTACTAAGCTTCATATGTGCTTCGGATTATTGTGTGAATCCTATGAGGTATCTACCCTTGTTGGTGAGTCCATTATTACTAGAAAAGTCTATAGGAGCTTTTCCGTGTCTATATTCCATAAAGTCTTGCCTTGTGGTTTTGTTGAACTTGACATGGTGGATTTTGACATTATTCTTGGAATGGATTGGTTACATGCATACCATGCTTCCATTGAATATAGAACCCATAAAGTTATGTTTGAATTCCTAATGAGTTCATCTTCGAGTCGGAAGATTATGATTTGGTGGTTAAGTGTAGATTCATCTCTTGTCTTAAAGACTAAAAATTAATTTTTAAGAGTAGCATTTACCATCTTATGAGGGTTAAGGATGTTAAGTCTGAGTCCTTCCTATTGAGTTAATTTCGGTGGTCAATGAGTTTTATGATGTCTTTCCTGATGGGCTTCCCGGTGTTTCTCCTAAAAGGGAAATAGACTTTGGCATAGACGTCCACCCGATACACAACCCATATCCATTCCTTCTTGTCATACAACCCCAGCAGAGTTAAAGGAGTTGAAATATCAATTGAAAGATTTGTTAGAGAAGGGTTTCATAAGCCTAGCAAGTCACCTTGGGGTGCACCGTTGTTGTTTGTAAGAAAGAAAGATGGCTTATTTAGAACATGCATCGACTACCGATAACTCATTAAGGTCACTATAAAGAGCCAGTATCCTCTACTAAGGATAGATGACCTATTTTATCAACTACAAGGGGCTGGTAATTATTCTAAGATTGATTTTCAATTCGGATACCACCAAGTAAGGGTGAAAAGAGTGTGATATTACCAAAATGGCCTTCCGGACTAGGTATGGGCATTTTGTATTTTTGATGATGTCATTTGTTTAACTAATAAACCAACGGTATTTATGGATCTTATGAATAGGGTCTTTAAACCCTACCTTGATATGTTTTTGATAGTCTTCATAGATGACATATTAATTTATTCTCGAAGTGAAGAAGAATATGTGAATCATTTAAGGGTAGTGTTGCAAATTTTGAGGGATGAGAAATTATTCCCTAAATTTGATAAATGTGAATTTTGGTTGAAAGAGGTTGCATTCCTAGGGCATGTGGTATCAAGTGATGGACTTTAAGTGGACGCTAAGAAGACGGAGGCAATAAGGAATTGACCTAGGCCCTTGACTCTAATGAATATTAAGAGTTTATTGGGTTTAGCAGAGTAATATCGAATATTTGTGAATGGTTTCTCTCCTATTGCTTCCCCTATAAAAAACTTGACACAAAAGTGCGCAAAATTTTTTTGGACCGATGAATGTGAAAGAAGCTTTCAAATGATGAAAGACAAGCTTATCTCCCTCCTATTTTAGCTTTACTGGAAGGGTTAGAAGGGTTTTTGATTTATTGCGATACCTTAAGAATTGGTTTGGGTGTGTATTAATTCTAAACGACAAGGTTATAGCATATGCTTCTCAACAACTAAAGTTGCATCAACATAATTATCCCACCCATGACCTTGAATTAGCACCGTCATGTTTGTTTTGAAAATATGGCATCATTATTTGTATGGAGTTTATGTAGATGTATTTACCGACCATAAGAGTCTCCAATATGTGTTCACACAAAGGGATCTTAATTTGAGACAAAAAAGGTAGTTAGAGCTCCCTAAGGATTATGACATGAGTGTGCACTATCATCCCGATAAAGCTAATGTTGTGGTTGATGCTTTGAGTAGAGTGTCCATGGGAAGTGTAACTCACATTAATGATAACAATAAGGAGGTGGCTAGAGAAATTCACCAGTTAGATAGGTTGGGGGTTATATTGAATAAAGTTGAAAATGGTGGTGTAGTAGTTATTGATCGTTTCAAATATTCTTTGATTGTAGAGGTCAAGTCCAAACAAGACCTTGACCCTACCTTGCTAGAATTGAAAGTTTTGGTAAAGGATAGTAAAGTGCAGGTTTTCTCACTAAGGGGAGATGGTGACCTTAGGTACCAAGATAGGCTATGTGTGCTTAATTTTGATGACTTGAGGGAGTTAATTTTGAAAGAGGCCCATAGAGACTTGAGGGAGATTTATTGGTAGGGTGATATAAAGAGGGATATTGCCAAGTTTGTAGCCAGTTGTCATAATTACCAACAAGTAAAAGCTGAACATCGAAGGCCAGGTGGCCTATTGCCCAAGACATAGAAATTCCTACTTGGAATTGGGAATAGATTAACATGGATTTTGTGATTGGGTTACCAAAGACTAAGAAACACTTTGACTTTATTTGGGTTGTTGTTGATAGGATGACAAAGTCAGCTCACTTTCTACCACTTAAAATAATTTATGGTGTGAAGGATTATGCTAAGTTATATTTTCATGAGTTGGTTAGGTTGCATGGGGTTCCATTGTCATCAATAGTTGTGTTCAATTCACTTCTCATTTTTGGAGATCCTTGCCAAAAGGTCTTGGTACAAAGGTCAAGCTTAGCATGGCTTTTCATCCGTAAATGGATGGTTAAGCCGAAAGTATAATTCAAACTCTTGAGGATATGCTTAGGGCTTGTGTTTTGGAATTCATAGGTAGTTGGGATGAATATCTTTTACTCATTGAGTTTGCATATAACAATAGCTACCACTCTAGTATTGCCATGGATCCCTTTGAAGCTTTATATGTTACGTATTATAGATCCTCGACTGGGTGGTTTGGTGTGGAGGGAAATGTCTTTCTTAGGCTCGAATTTGGTTATAGAAGCCTTAGAAAAGGTGAGGTGGATAAGGGAGAGATTGAAGATGGATCAAAGTAGATAAAAGTCCTACTCCGATGTGAGAAGAAGAGACCTTGACTTTGATATTGAAGTCTCACCCATAAAGGGTGTGGTCCGGTTTCGCAAGAAAGGGAAATTAAGCCTAAGTTTTCTGGGACCCAACCTAATCTTGAGGAAAATTGGCAAGGTTGCATATGAATTGGAGTTATCTATGAATATGAGTATGGTTTATTCGGTCTTCCATATGTCTATGTTGAGGAAATATGTAGGTGACCCAAGTGCTCTAGTGCCCCTAATGGTGGTGAGTGATGTGGAGGATAATTTGACCTTTAAGAAGGTCCCGGTGGAGATCTTTCATAGTCAAGTGAAAAGATTGAGGAACAAAGATGTGGCATCCATCATGGTCCTTTGGAGGAATCATCAAGTTCAAAGTGCCACATAGAAAGCCAAAGCGGACATGAAAAACGATACCCATACCTCCTTCCCTCTACTCAAGCTGAAGGTAACAATTTGAGTTCTATCTAAGATTTCAAGTCTTAAGCTCCAACCCTGATGTCAATTTTTGCATGCATACATGTTCATGATGACAATAATCGATGATTTTTTTATGTATAAGTATCAATCTTTTTAAGAATGATGTTTAAGTACATTTGTTTCATTCATGTCGGGCTGAAAGTTTCATGATTACTTATCTTATGCACATTTCTTTGACATTCCAGGAAGAACATTCCCGGGGGGAGATATTGAAACACCCCTCATGTACTTCAGAATGCCCCACAAGTGTATTTCTTGTATATCTCAAGAATCGTGCATGATTTTAAAAATCCAACTCCATATTCCTATTCAGGGGGCAAAATTATGTGGCAAAAGGGTAGCCCTTGATTTTTAGCAGCCCCATACTGAAAAATAATTTTTGTAATAGGGAACCAAAATAGTGAAAACCCATGACAGAACCATGTCACTCCCTAAGCGCAACTCAGTACTATTTATTCCTCATTTTTCCTATTTTGTTTAAGGGCATTGGGGTAATAAACCAATGCCCATTTAAACATGGAATCCTTCATACTTAGCTATTTTTCAACTCTAGAATTCTCAAAACTCTCTAAAAGCCTCTCCAAAACATTATCAAATCCCCCATTAAAATTCAAGAATTTCAAAAACAAGATTTGGATTTCAAGAACCTAACACAAACCTCAAGTCTTCCTCAACCCAATTTCATGAAATCTTAAGGTTTAATGTATGTGGGTTTTATTCATGGTTTCCTTCCACCTATCAAGTCAAACCTTTCCCCTTTATCAAATTTCATGCTTTTAATGTGGATTATTTTATGAGTAAACCTTATTATGCATTATAAACGTGATTTGAGATTGGATTCTTCAAGTATTGATTGAGTATGCATGAATATATATTGAAGCTATTTTCATGAGTTGATTTATACTTATTGAGGCTATACATGACATGAATTTTGAGACTATGAATGATGGTGAATTTCTAAGATGGATTTCATGACACCCAAAGGAGAGTTTTACTACTATGTTGGTGGGTTGATTTAAATGACTACAATTTAAATTAAATTTTACTCTTTCTTGTCCTATACTCCTAAATTACATGATTTCAAGTAGGTGTATGCATACCCACCATGTTGATTAAGTTTTCATGACTATTATTCTTATGTTGATGAAAGACTATTAGATGAATGGCAAGACAAGTATTTCTATGATGAATTATGAGCTCCCAAAATTGTATTAATCTTTACAAGTGAATTGTTGAGCTCTTATTCTATGTTTGTTCTTCATGTGGATTATGAAGCCTGCTAGAAGGGGTCATGAATCATGTTATATGTCTCACCCTCTAGTACAAGCAAATGTCTACATGAAGGGGTCATAAACCATGTTGTATGTCTTACCATCATGTACAATGTATTAACATTCCTTGCCTAATGTATACATGAAGGGGCCACAAACCATATTGTATATCTTACCCTTATGTACAACTTAATATCAAGTACTATCCACTACCTACTATAAGGGGTCATAACCCATACTATATTCCTCACCCTCTAGTACAAGGTATTTAGATAAGCCATTCATGACACTTTATTGTGTTGATCAAGTTATGCAAGTATGATTATTCTCAACCATGATTACAACTAAGCATTGATTATACATATCATGTCGAACTCAAGTCTATCGATTTTGAATATGCATCTCGATTATTACGCTTATGATTTTTGTTGCATTGCATCGTGCATACTTAGTACATTCCAAGTATTAACATATATTATATACCTATGTGATATCACCATGTAAGGAGCAGAGCTCCTATTGATCATCCTCCACCACGTGGCTAGCCTGATCATTGAAGTTAGTTGCTGGTGAGTCCTCATATCCGAGGACAATATCTATTTTCTTTCACGCCTATACTAAGACTTTATTTATATGTTGGATACTTATCTATGAGAGTGAGCCCCGGAGATGTCTTGGCACGTGCCCCATCTACTAGTAGAGATGTCATTGGATATTATGTTAGTTTGTATTAATGAGCTTAACTCCTATTATGCTTATGCTATTATAAAAGACCCCCTTAGCCCCATTTCTCTTATGTTTTATTTCTTATTGTTTACTATATTATTTTGCTTCCGCAACCAAGGATGTGTATGTGATATGCTAAGAGGCTTCTTTAGGATTTCTTCAGGTTCCGTATTCGTCATGTCACGTCTAAGACCAAGGCTTGGGTCATGACATCATGACTCTATTCTCACATGTACCTATATTTCAAGTCTCATTCTTATAGTTGTAAGGTTGATTAGGATAATAAGAGACCTCTACTACTTAGTCGAGTTTAAAACTTTCCTATAAATTGAGTTTCTAGACTTAGATTATACAAGGCTCAATTTTAAATGATGATAACTCTTATCACATAAAGAATTATATGTCTCAACACCTACCAAATGAAAGCTCTTTTAGTTATCATTCTAACGCAACTACTTTTACCTCATTTGGAGTCCAGAGTCAAAAGTTATGACTGTCTTATTGAAGACTGCCAGAGCAGAGTGGTACATACTAAATCTATTACAGGTAATGGAATAAAGTATGACCCATCTACTAACTCTTGGAAAAAGTCCTAGAAATCCATATTTTTGGTTCCAGACTTTAGAACCAATCCATGGGTTGTAGAAACATCTACGGGCCATAGATTAGGCTCTTGAGAGTGATCCAGAAGCCCCAGAAATTGTCCAAAATTTTACGACACGGTCTCTACGAGCTGTGTAATTTTCTAGGCATCATAGATGGACCTGTAGATGACTTTTGACAACTTTTTAGAAAAGATTATTTTGATCTTTTCCCACCCTTTCAAAGCCTAAAACTAACTTTTTACACCTAAATAAAGCCCTAAACATGTTAGTTCAACCTTTTTACGCTAAATCCCTCTCTCAAACGTAGAAGCAAGGTTTCAATAGAGAAAAGGGGATAGGGTTTGAAGACAAACTTGAGAATTCTCCCAATTTACTTCAAGGTTCAAAACGTCAAGGTATGTAAGGCTAACCAAAACATGAATTATGTTCTTCCTTGTGCTCCATAACCCAGATTGATGCAATTGTGGTAAATTGAGTCTCCTAAGAATGTTTCTCGAAGGGTTTTCTTAATTGCTAGTGTATTTTTACATGATCTTGCATGAATTACTGTTTTGTAAATTAATTACTTGAATTAGATAATTTTACCTTACAACATAAACCCCAGTATTAATTCTTGTTATTTCACATATTTCACTTAAATGAGCATGCATGAGCATAATTTGAGCCTAAAAAGTTTATGGAATCCCTAAATGTTTTAACTCTATTTTTGTTTTCATAGATGCTATGAGTTAGAATGATACATGATAGAGTCCTTATGAGTTAAGAGTTGAACCTTAAAATGATGTAACCAAAGAGTTGGTTGTTGATGTGATGAGTTGAGTTGACAAATGTCCAATGAGACTAGATGAATGAGTTAACCATAGGGTTGTCTCTTATGGGCATATTAAGTCTTGGGAGGAGTATTGAGCACTGAATTGAGTAAGAGTAAGTCCAACTTGAACTCAATAACTATGTAGCCAGTGTAGGAGAGGATTGAACCGTAAAATCAAATGTTTCCTATTGTCCCAAAATGAGGACTTGATGTTACTCATTTTGGATCCATTAATGGGATGTCCTATACCCTGGAAATGTATTAGATGGATATGGCAGTGATGTCACTTCATTGTATCATCACAGGCCCGTAGGTGATGGTTGTCAATAAGAAAAACTCCCAAATAGGCCTTGATAGTACTCTGAGTAGATGGGACATAGATGATAGATGAGTAGTCATGGTTTAAACTCATTCTTACTTTAGACTCTTGACATGATAATTGAGTTCTCAACTTCTTGAGTTTAATTCAATTGATGTTATTCTTTCTTTACATGTTTCTTTCTACCATTTTACATATTTGTACATTCTACATACTGGCATCCATTTGGGCCTGTATCTTTTCATGATGCAGAGACAGGTACTAGCAGTCATCAACAGGCATTCCATTAAGGACCGATTTTATTTTAGCTGATTGGTGAACCCTCTTATACTTTTGGAGGATATCATGTTTTCACTTCTAGCTTTGAGTTTAGACTTATTTAATTCTATTTAGAGGTAGTCAGGGTTTGTTATTGATACCAATTAGTCAAATATTTTAGAGGATTCATCGACTGGACTGTTAAGTTATGATTAGATGTTATTATTGACTAATTTCTTTCACACTAGTGTTACTTAGTTAATGGATAGGTTATTTGGCCTTTGACACTTTTATTATAAGTTGTCATTCATTTTCTTTAAGTATTCTTATTCATTGATATTTTCCACTACTAGAATTTGATTGAACTAATATGATGAGGACGAGTGGTTTGCTTTGGGATTAGCAATAGTCTCTAAGTGCTGGCCACGCCAAGGGTACCCTTCCGGGGTGTGACAATCTTGGTGTCAAAGCACAGAGTTCAAGAGTCTTAAGGAGTCTATGAAGTCATATCTAGTAGAGTCTTATTTATGGGTGTGTTGTGCACCACACATTATAAGCAGGAGCTATAGGATATTAGGAATTGTTTCACTTTCTTGTATTCTGAGTTTAAACGATAGAGTTTCACTCTATTAAAGTATCTATCTAATTCATGCATAACACGCTTGCAGATCATGCCTCCCAAGCATACCGCCACCCAAAGAGATGCTTCGGCTTACAATGATGCGAATTGAGCTTTAATGAGTTCCTAAGAATCCCCCTCCAGCGGTGCCTCCTCAGATGAAGACGAGAGGCCAGGGTGAATATGCTAGAGTAGCTGGGGCTCCCCAGGCACCTACTACTTCACCTACTCCTACTACAGAGGTTGACTTCAGGGGAGCTATCACTATGCTGACCCAACTGGTAGCTGCCAAGAGTGGGAATCGAAGTTCACAACCTCCTAGCTCTAACTCCCAAGAGCCAATGCTGTGATGACACTTAGAATTTTCTGAGGATGAACCCACCAATCTTCATAGAGTCTGTGGTTGAGGAAGACCCCCAAAAATTTCATTGATGAGATATGGAAGTTATTGAAAGCTATGCATGCAAAGGAGGTCGAGGGAGTTTAACTTGCTTCCTATCAATTCAATTATGTGGCAAATGTCTAGTATAATCGATGAGAAGAAAGCTGAGGTGAGGATGTTGAGCCTTCCATTTGGGATGACTTTAAGAATGCCTTTTTTATCACTTCTTTTCATGAGAATTGAGGGAAGCAGAGGTTGAGGAGTTTGCCAATTAAAAGGAGGATTGGATGAATGTTAAAGAATATGGCCTTAAGTTCATACAACTATCCAAGTATGCTCCAGAGATGGTCCCGAACATGAGATCTAGAATAAGAAACTTCGTATCTGGTTTGGGCTAACATGTGAGAAAGGAGTGCAAAGCGACATTGCTGATTCTATACATGGACATCTCTAGGCTTATGGTCTATACACAACAGCTTGAGGAGGACAAGAAGAGGGATAGGGAGGAGTACTTAAGCAAGAAGGCTAAGTCAGGCGAGCATGAGCTTAGCCAGCATAAGCAAAGTAAGGGGGACAGGTCCTATTTTCAGAAGAGGTCTTCAAATTATGCAACATCCTCAGCAAGTTCACTAGCTCCGAGAAACAGGTATGATCAGGATTCTTAGGGCTATAAAAATTTTAGAGCTTAGGGATCTCAATCCCAAGATAGTGTGACTCAAGGATTGAGGGGGAAACTACCATGTGGCGAGTATGGTGAACTCTATCTAAGTGAGTCTTGTGAGGGCACAGATACTTGTTATAGGTGCGGACAGACTAGCCACTTCTAGAATGAGTGCCCAATGAGGAGGTGGGTGATGGAGGTAATAGAGATCAGTGTCATAAACATCATAAAGAAGTGTCATAACTAATATAGGCTGGGGTACAACCGACTATATGCAATGGAAAATGGATAAGAACAGGAAGTTGCACCAGATATTATCACGGGTTTGCTTTGTGTCTTTTCCTATGATGTGTATGCCTTGATTGATCTAGGTGACACTTATCATTTGTAACCCTTTATATAGCTAGTAAGTTTGAGATCCTTCCTGAATGTCTTCTTGAGCCCTTCAGTGTTTCTACTCTTGTTGGTGAGTCTATCCTAGCTGAAAGGATATATAGAGATTGTACAGTGTATATCTATCATAGAGGTACTTTGGTAGACTTAGTTGAGTTAGAGATGACTGACTTTGATGTGATTTTTGGCATGGATTGGCTTCACGCCTATTATGCCTTTGTCAATTGTAAAACCAGGACGGTCAAATTTCAATTCTCAAATGAGCCTGCTATAGAGTGGAAGGGCAGCTCTGCAGTAACCAAGGATAAGTTTATTTCCTACCTTAGGGCTAGAAATTAATTTCTAAAGGATGTATCTATCACCTTGTGTGAGTTATAAATGATGATGTAAAGCCTCCACCTTTGGTGTCAGCTCTAGTTGTCAATGAGTTTCCCTGATGTCTTTCTTGATGATTTGCCTGGACCCCCTCTTGATAAAAAAAATAGACTTTGAAATCAATGTTCTCCCCAATACCCATCCTATCTCTATTTTGTCATATAGAATGGCCCCACAAAATTGAAAGAACTGAAAGAGCAGTTGAAAGACCTCTTGGATAAGGGATTTATTAGAATGAGTGTCCCACTATAGGGTTCTCTGGTCCTGTTCGTGCGAAAGAAAGATGGTTCCTTCAGGATGTGTATAGATTATCGCCAGTTGAATAAGGTTACCATTAAGAACAAAATCCCCTTCCGAGTATTGGCGATTTGTTTGACCAATTTCACGATGCTAACATTTTCTCCAAAATAGACCTCAGATTAAGCTATCATGTAACATCCCAAAGATAGCTTTTCAAACCTGGTATGGACGCTTTGAATTCCTAGTAATGTCCTTTGGATTGACCAATGTTCCTGCCACTTTCATTGACTTGATGAACAGAGTATTCGGATAGTACCTTGATATGTTCATGATCATGTTTATCAATGATATTTTGGTATACTTCAGAGATGAGGAAAAGTATGTCACTTACCTCCAAATTATTTTTCATACCCTCAATCATAAGGTGTTCTATGCTAAATTTTCAAAATGTGAGTTCTGGCTTAAATCAGTGTCATTTTTGGTCCATGTTATCTCGGGTGATGGTATTCGAGTGGATATGTAAAAGATTGAGGTAGTCAAGACTAGCCTAGACCCATCTCTCTAACTGAGATTAGAAGTTTTCTAGGTTTGGCATGTTACTATCATAGATTTTTTAAGGGATTCTCTTTATATCCTCGCCATTGACTAAGCTGACTCAAAAAGAAAGCTAAGTTTCACTGATTCAACAAGTATGAGAAGAGTTTCCAAGAGTTAAAAACCATATTAATGATTTTGTTATCTATTGTGAGGCTTCTACAGTGGGATTGGGATGTGTTCTAATGTAGATAGTAAGGTCATAGCCTATGCTTCTAGATAACTCAAGAACAAAGAGGACTTTCGTGGAAAATGAAAAAGCCCTTTATCGGATTGGAAGCGATGACTTAAGCCATGTTCTTATTCTTATAGGGCCTTTAAGGAGCGTGACTCTTTAGTTTAATTAAGTTCTAATTTGAAAAATGAAAAGTCTATCGTCTATCATTACAAAAGCACTGCCAATCCCTTTGAACAAGATTCCTACAAACTTGGATCAGTTGTGCTTGAGGGTGATTAGAGGAAATCAAATAAATCACAGCATGCAAACAAAATTCCAAATCTCTTTCAAGAATGGCCTGCTTGTAACCCAAATCCCATGCCAACATAAGGCCATGGTAGATGGCCCAGAATTCATCCACATTCTTGGTTGTACAATCCAAATTCTCAAAGAAAGCAGACACTCATCCGCATTCATTTTAACAAAAAAGACTATAAAGGGAAACCCTCTAACAAAAATATTCGTATATTCTCGCTCATCTGCGGTTTTTTCCCAAGCCAAAACCTACTCCTAAGAAGTTGTTGGATTGAAGTAGTACATTATACATCTGCCCGCCAATAGAAGAGGCAAAGACAGAGTTGCCCCTTATACGCGATGTGGCGAAAAATACTGATTCAATGAGATATGCCTGCATGTCGAGAGTGCGCTCCCTCTCTCTCCTTTTTTGCTAATTGAATAGATTTTTTGTTTAGTGACTTTGCCTAATCTGCTATCCCAAAGAAAAGGGAATGGCACAGCTATCCCACCTAACCAAGCCAGAAAAATAGATTAGACATAAATTAGATAAAATAAATGAGTTAAAAAACTACAAAAAGAAATGGTAATGGGAGCATTTGTCCTATAAGTACAAATCCAAATCGGGTGGATCTTTACCCAAAACTAAAAAGATGAAAAAGACCCAAAATACCATCATGGTTTGGATTAAATCTCAATGAAAGAATACATCAATGAGAAGTTCATTCGATTAGTTTAATGACCCTTTCATATAACTTTGAATTTATTTATAATGGAAAATCTGGAGTAAAAACTCATCTTTATTGAAAAATCAAAGAAATTCATTAGAAATAAGAAAGAACCTTTCTAGAAAAAAGGAAAAAGGACTGGTGATTCACATTTTTTTTGAACTATATACATCAAAAGACGCATGTACGGTTCCCAAGGGATAAAATTTTACACGGGCGTCGCGAGCAGGAGGAAAGGATAAATATATAGTATCAATAAGAAGATAGTTTGATTTTCTTGTTTGCACATGTGTATTGTCTAATCTATAAGAATCAAGCTTTTCCCCTTCCCTAAGCGCATATAGGCAAGTTGGCCCTTGGCTATTGAGAGGAATCCTATTGTCTTTCTTTTATTTACTAGACTTTCTTGTTCCCGTGCCCTGTGGTACCGAGACCACCGGTAATCTCTTGCGGGTTGCACAAGGCCCTTAGTCTTACCTCATGAAGTTTTTGCTTTCTTGTTGGCTTGGCAGTGCTTTCCTTCCTCTGTGGAGAGAAGACAGAAAAAGGATGTTTCCCCGCTTTCCGTCCATCATGTATTCCCCCTTATGTCTTCTGTAAGAACAAGAGGGATGGGCTACCCGCTAACACTTTTCAGATATTCCCCCATCCAAGGATGCTTTTTTGAGCCCTTTTCCCTTATCCCTTTTGGTTTGGGGATGACAAGTACTTTATCTCGAGTAGTACACTGGTGATCTCTACATTCACCTATGTAATTTCTAAATCTACTTGAAAGAAGCTCGGGAGATTGGACTAAGAAAAGGAGAAGCGTCATGCATCATGCTTTTGTAGACCAGCTAGTATACATTAAAGAAAGTGGCTTCGCTCCTACAGTTTTAGTTCCTGCGAAAGCAATTGTTGCTGATGCATCACCCAGATTCTTTTTCTATGGTCCAAGCCAAAAATGACTAGGTTTGTCGAGGGGTAAGTGCCAAAAATGTAGCTACTTTTGTTCCCCTAGAGGGGGGTCAAATTCGGGGTTTAAATGAACTCCCCTTCTCGTCGGGTATTTAGGGTAATCGGAAAAGGGTCTTTCTTCACATATTCGGGGCGTAGCGAAGGAAAGAACCCATGAATTGCTGACTTTTGCAGCTAGATTGGACTAATTGTTTTGATTACCGGAGGCAGAAGGATAGAACGTAGCTTGCTGCGTTCAAAAATTCTGCTTATCTCAATCCTTGGATGCTGGGATGAGAGAAGTGAAAGAGGCAAGGCCGGCTTTGCTTAAGATGTAGTGGATTGGTATTCTGCTATTCTCTATCGCTTGATACTGAACATAGAACCCTCTCTCTATCAACCCAATTGTCTAACCTTTCTTTCACATCACAGCTATCAACTCTTCTTCCTTGTCTGTAATCCGAACTTTGCCTAGAATAGTGGACCTTCCTCATATTAATATAAGAGTGTAGCGCACAATCATGCTTGCCAACTCAAGTATAGCATCCGATTAGTTCCAGGGGATTCTTGCTAGCTATATATAGTATAAAGACAAGATATGTTCTTTCATCAAATCAGCTGGTTCCCCCTACGTATAAAGTATAAAGGAGAGGATTGATAGGGCACACTCTTTCTAGAAGGTAGAGCCACTTATGTTGATTAACCTGACTTTGGTAGAACAATTTCTTAGGAATTCTCGTTGCAGAAGACATACCACTGGTGTGGATTCTCCACAAGTACTAGAAAGGATGGATGCTCCTAACAAGTCTACTTGTGTTTCGGGTAGGGGTAGGTAAGTCTTATTAATATTTATTATTCCAAATATGAGTTAACGAGGAAGATCAGTGGTCAGAGTCAAGCGTCAGGTTATTGGAAGGGTCTTTGCCATTGCAAATCCTCCATTTCAGGCCTTAGTCTGACCTTTACATTTAGATGATTGGGTGATGGATGTGCTTCGTTGTCTTCCGATTGATAAGACAGATAACCCACCCCAGTCAAAGTCATTAGTTTTCCTTTGATCTCAACCTTTGGTCAGTACCAAAACCAACTCCAAAGAGAAGCATTGACGAATTCCCGACTGAGGCGCTTCCAGATCTTGAATCAACTAAGATCGATTGAGATAGAAAAGGCAAGCATCCCCTTTCCCAAGCCCAAGGTTGTGCCCATTCCTTAGCCATTCTGGTTTTGGAATTCGAATTCCCTCTCATTCCTGATATCCAAAGAAGATCAGAAATTCAACATCGTCTGTCCTTTTATTTTATCAGAAGGAACGAGCCCAGGCATTTTCCACTCTTTTTGGCGATCCTAGAGAAGCAGTTCATCTTGGAAAAGAGGGTCAAGGCCAAATTCGTGTGGGAGGGCTTTCCCCCCAGATTATTCTAGCTTGGAGGTCAGAAATCCGCAGCCTCTGCTTTAACCACCCTACTAGGGTGGAGCGGCTCTGGAGAAAACTGTAGGAGAGGAAGAGGGAGTCTATTGGACCCCATTTTTGGAAATCTTATCTCACTCATGGAGAGGATTCCAATTGCTAGAAATAAGTGAAGTCGCATCTGTCCAACAAATTAGAATCCAGGTACAGTGGAAGACTCAATCAAGTATGGTAGCAAGTCCAATCAATCTCCTCTAACAGAAGGCTCTGATCTGACCAAAGTCTCTTTTTCTGGTTATATAGAGTCTAACACCATAAAGATAATATAAGAAATCATCTCATCACTTTGAGCCTAGCGATCTATTTCCTATCTAGTAGCCTAGCCCTTATGATAAGAAAAGTTACATTTTTCTCTAATCCCAGATAAGTAGCTAAGAGCCTTTTAATAGCGCACCGAAAGCTCCTCGATTGGCCCCCTTAGTTTCACTATGTTCAACTCATTTAGTTGTTCAATTTCACATAGTGGGAGAAAGTGCTATCTTGCTGACAAGTCTCCCCCTATCCCTATCAACTTGATGGACAGAATGATTTCTCCCCCTATCACTTCATCCACCCAATCAACCATTACCCGAACTCTTCGCCACCAGTGCTTACCATCCATCGTAGAACCCCAACTCAATGCTCGGAACCATCCTATCAGATAACACCCTTCGACTAGGAACCTAGGGCCCTTTGGTTACTAGGTTACCTTCTGGCTGAAAGCGATCTCATTGAGCATCTCTTCAACTCGCATATGTTAAGCAAATCAAAAAAAACCACATGATTGCATCCACTTCTCGTAGTTTTGACTTGCTCTTAGGCTACTGTTGACCGGCTTCATGAGACCATTTCGGTCTACGCACACATGGCTAAGCGCTATTGGGCAGAGATTTCACAATCCAAGCTAACTAATAGAAGAAAAGAGAAGAAAGGAAGATCTTATAAGAGAGTCACCCTATCTTTACATAAGCTATTTCTTGAACGGAAAAAATAGATGAGTTGAATTTTGTTTAACTAAAAAGTGGAATTAATTAATTACTTTGTTATATATAATCTACAAGCAAAACCAAGTTTTGAATTTGACTGCAAAAGAAGTAATTAATTAAACTGCAAATCAACTTATGAATTAAGGGTGAGATATATTTTATTTGTAAAGCGAGGAAGGAGATGAACTACCGTGATCTTTGTATATACGAGACTCGCTAATGAAAGAGAGAAGATGATAAAGGGGAATAGCATCTATTCCACCCATATGGAAATGGAGATCGTCCAACATTATTTTCAAGTAAGCAAATCTGTTATGGTTCCAGTCCCAAAAGCAGAGTTTCATCCTAGCTAGGCGACCTTGTCTCCCAGGGATTTTTGGGAAATCTGCTCCTATGCTCCGGAGAAGGAAGAATAAGTCACCACGCTTAGGGAAAAGAGTTCTTCCGCCCAGGTTAGGCCAACTAGGAGCTAAGCTCCAAGGGAAAGGTCAGCTAAACGAAGCCAGCTCAGGAGATTCGGTAGACGAGATCCATAAAAGATAGTTTCATGATGTTCACTTCTATCAAACAGATAAGGCAAGAGAGAACCTTTTTATGCCTCTGCATGATAAAATAACAAATATTTTTTGGTTTGAACCCTACGACATATAAGGAATAGGAAAAGACCCTATAGAAAGATTTTCAATTTAAAATGAATTAGTCGAACTAGTCTACGAATCTATTCTAATTATCAATGAATTCCATGAATTTTAGGTGGAATAGGAATTGTAATTCTTTCTACTTCTTGAGGCATAATGACAGATCGAGAGGATCAACTAGAAAGAATAGGTGGAGAAATTGTGTATTATATCTGGTAATCCTTTATAATATCCAAATTGGATTTGAAACTTTCTATTTGTGAAATTTGTGAAAATTGTCGACTAGGGGCGCATTATAGTAATTTGTTCTAACCTCTTTTCTTCTCTCTAACGAAGAGGAGCTCATCCTTAGCATAAAGTAAGCCGTCTTTTAGCAAGTACCTCTCTTTCACTTGGTGAACCAACATGTGAGTCTCTTTGCTTTCTTCTTTCTCCAACCCCCGATTGGTAGAGGAAGTGCTGCGACATCTAACTAGGGTAAGTAATCGAGTCCTGAACTTTCTTTTAAATGCTAAATGCACTAGTAACTTAAGAGGTGAAGTTGTTGATTTACCTTCATAGCAGCATGTGAGTAAGGGAGTTATTTCCTAAATAAAAAGGAGGTAGCAGTGGAGAATTTTCTGCAATGGGCGAAAGCCTGACTGAGCAATGTCGCCTGGAGGTAAAAGGCCCACGGGTGGTGAACTTCTTTTCTCAGAGAAGAAGCAATGACAGTATCTAGGGAATAAGCATCGGCTAACTCTGTGCCAGCAGTCGCGGTAATACAAAGGATGTAAGCCTTATCAAAAATGATTGGGCGTAAAGCGTCTGTAGATGGCTTTTTAAGTACGCTGTCAAATCCCATGGCTCAACCTTGGACAGGCGGTGGAAACTACCAAGCTAGAGTATGGTAGGGGTAGAGGGAATTTTCGGTGGAGCGCTGAAATACATAGAGATAGGAAAGAACACCAACGACAAAAGCACTCTGCTAGGCCAACACTGACTCTGAGAGACGAAAGCTAGGGGAGCAAATGGGATTAGATACCCTAGTAGTCCTAGCCGTAAACGATGGATACTAGGCACTGTGCATATTTACCAGTGCAGTGTTGTAGTTAACTCACTTAAAACACAGCCTATGATAATTCTCAATTCCCCTTTTTGAAACTTCAGTAGGCTCCCGCGATAAGGCTCATCAGTAGATTGACTACGAGGCCGAAGAGTCTTACTACAGGGGTTACCACTCCTGCAAGACTGATTTGGATTCCAGAGTAGATCTCTTTAGTCTGATAATCCTGGGAAATATGAAAACATAAAGGGTGATTTTTAGATCTCAAAAGTCTGCTTTCGGTTGGTGAGGGGGGCTATTTAGCCAGCTTAGAAATGAGGTTGCCACATCTATTAGATGCGCCAATGAATGTGCTTTTTAAACACGAACCCATATCTTTTGGCAAAGGTTTATGCTTCTGCTATAAGTGAAATGTAGAGCCATAGGTCAACTTATCCCCGCCAGCACTAACCAAATTCTTGATATAATGACGAAAGGAAGAGTTCATATTGAAGAAGATGTTGTTCTCTCAGTCACTTTAGTAAGGATGGAATTGGAATATAGGGCTCAATAGCATGTTCCCCTAGTCCAGTCCTTTCTTGAATGGAATAACTCCGAACTCACGCCCCATTCTCTATTGACTAACCCCAGGTCTCCCGAGCGCCGATGAAGATCTTGTTTCCTGGTAGCTGCTCTGCTATACGTATTTGACCTTATTACTTATGATTCTCTAGTCTCAGATTCAACCACGGAGAAGGAAGGAAAGGTTCCAACAGGGTGGATATTTGATCCTTGTCTGCAAAGTGGGATAGGACGTGGAAGTACCAATCGGGGGGTAGGTCGAATGAATTTCACGTAGTTAGATTTATTAACTTATTTTCAATGAACCTCTAGTACCTTAGTTTCACTATATTCAATGAATCGTTACACTAACGCCACTTCGTACCTCAAAAGAAAGGGGGGAAGAAGTCTAGATTTTGTTGGTTGTTGACCATTGAAGAATTGCTTTTTTGTTTATTTAATAAAAGTAATTAATTATAATTAAAGTAATTAATTCCACTTTTGAATGAAACTATGAAACTTTTAGCTTTTTTCTTTCTCTCTCTGCTATCCCATCCACTGAACTGTCAGTATCGAGACAAGTTCAGAGGGAGCATCCCCACTTAGTTATCGGTCTACTAGTTCACGAAAATTCGAAGAAATTATCATAGATGAGCCACATGCAGGAAAACTTGCACATGTGGTTTTGGCCGGGCTTTCATGATGTATTTAATAACCTTGCTTCTGCTCACCACTGGCACACTTCTCCTAACTATTGCCCATTTATTCTGGAATAATCTTTTTAGGAGGGAGAATTTGACATATTACTTTTTTTAAGCATTAAAAGCGAAAAGTTGAATAGTTTCGTTAAAAAGTTGAATAGTTTAATTAAATAGTTTAATAGTTTCATTAATTACTTTAACTAATTAATTATTTACTCAACTCATAACTTAGAATTGGCTGCAGTGTTGTTTGCACTTAAGATTTGACACCACTACTTATATGAAGCACATGTTTATGTATTCACAGACTACAAGAGTCTATAATATGTATTTACCCAAGAAGAGCTTAACTTTAGGTAGAGGAGATGGCTTGAGCTGCTTAAAGACTATGATATGAGCATCTTCCACCATACAGGTAAAGCTAATGTGGTTGTTGATGCTCTTAGAAAGTTGTCTATGGGAGGCACTGCTCATGTGGAAGAAGAAAAGAAAAAATTAGCCAAAGAGATACCGAGATTGGCCCAACTAGGAGTTCAACTCGACTAATCTAATGAAGGTGTAATACTTGTGCGTAATGGATCTATATCATCCCTTGCAGTGGAGGTAAAGAAGAAGAAATATCAAGATCCCATCGTACTGCAATTAAAGGAATATGTACATAAGCAAAAAGTGATGACATTCATCAATGGGAGAGATGGGCTATTGAGATACAAAAGTAGATTGTATGTTCCAAATATTGATGATATTTGAGAAAGTATCATGGCAAAAGCTCATACCTCTAGATATTCCATCCATCCAGCGGCTACCAAAATGTACCATGACTTGAGAGAACTCTACTGGCCAAGTGGAATGAAAAAAGACATTGCTAAGTTCATTTTCAAGTGCCCGAATTCCTAATAAGTTAAAATTGAGCACCAAATGACATGTGGAGTAGCTTAGAATTTTGAGATTATAGAATTAAAATGGCAGATGATTTATATAGACTTCATCACAGCCTTACCGAGGCCCCACAGATAGTATGATTCAATTTGGGTGATAATTTATCGGATGACAAAATTTGTGCACTTCTTAGTGGTAAAAACGATAGACACTGCAAAGGATTATGCCCAATTATACATAAGGGAGATTGCTAGATTGCATGGAGTTTCTTTATCCATCATATCATATAAAGGGGCTCAGCTCACTGCCTAATTTTGGAAGTCCTTTCAGAAAGACTTGGATTCAAAGGTGAACCTTAGTACTACTTTCCACCCTCAAACTGATGGTCATGCAGAGTGGACAATACAAACTTTGGAGGATATGTTTAGGGCTTGCATCATTGACTTCAAAGTTAATTGGATAACCAATTGCCTCAGATTTAGTTTACCTACAGCAACAGCTTTCATTCGAGTATCCAAATAGCTCTTTGTGAGGCCCTTGATGGGATGAGATATAGATCAATAATTGGATTGCTCGAGATAGGTGAAGCAGGATTGATTAGGCTAGACCTGGTTCACCAAGATATGGAGAAGGTAAAGATCATCCAAGAGAGATTAAGAACCGCCCAGAGTTGCCAGAAGTCCTACACTAATGTTAGGAAAAGGGACCCAGAGTTCAAAGTGAATAATTAGGTATACTTGAAAGTGTCACCGATGAAGGGCATAAAGAGATTCAATAAGAAAGGAAAGTTGAGTCCTTGATACATTGCTCCTACCAAATTGTGAATAGAGTGGAAAACGTAGCTTTTGAGTTGGAGCTATTACCATAGTTAGAAGCCATCCATCTAATCTTTCACATTTCTATGCTTAGGAAGTGCGTGGAAGATTCGTGCTTGGTTATGCCTATTGAAAGCATTGGAGTGAAGGATAGTTTGAGTTATGAAAAGATCCCAGTCCAAATCCTTGATTGTCAAGTTCGCAAGTTGAGAACTAAAGAGGTTGCATCTATAAAAGTGTTATGGAGAAGTCATTCCATTGAAAAGGCCTTATTGAAACCTGAAGAGGATATGAAGGTTATATACCCTCACCTATTCGTCCCCTCTAATGATGAAATCAATGGTAATAATTTATTTCTACTCTCTGAGTTACTTTCCCATTGTTGAGTTGAGTGCTTATCTCTGAGTTGATGCTCCTCTTGAGCCTATGTTTGAGTATGCATATCTTTAATTGTATTCATGCCTAATGATGATGTTAGAAGTAGTCTTCCTATTCTGAATCCTGAGTTGAGGTTGATTTTTGGAGTATGAGTATTTGAATATCCGAGCATTTGAGTTCCTTCTTGATAAGTCTCCTAGTTGCTCATCAATCAAGGATGAATCATCTTAAGGGGGATATATTATGACACCCATGACTCTATTCTCATATGTATCTTGTTTCAAGCCTTATTCTTATAGGTGTGAGGTGGATTAGGATCATAAGAGACCCCTAGTATTAGTCGAGTTCAAAACTTTCTTATAAATTGAGTTTCTAGTCTTAGATTATGCAAGGTTAAATTTAAATGATCATGACTCTTATCATAAAAATTAGGTGTCACATAACCTACTAAATAAAAGCTCTTTGAATTAGCTTTCCAATGCAATTGGTTTCACCTCATTTGGAGTTCAGAGTCAAAAGTTATGGTTGTTTTACTGAAGACTGCCAAAGAAGAGTGGTACATACGAAACCTATTACAGGCCATAGAATAAAGTACGGCCCATCTGCTAACTCATAGAAAAAGTCTTGAAAATCCACATTTTTGCTTCCACACTTTAAGAACCAATCTACGGGCCATAGAAACATCTATGGGCCATAGATTGGGCTCTTGAAAGTGATCCAGAGAACCAAAAAATTATCCAAAACTTTATGACATGGTCCCTACGAGCCATGGAAGTTTCTATGGGATGTAGATAGGCCCGTAGACAACTTTTGACAGTTTTCAAGAAAGATTATTTTGGTTTTTTCCCACACATTCAAAGCCTAAACCTAATGTTTTTACACCTAAATAAAGCCTAAATTTGTCAATTCAACCTTTTTACACTAAATCACTCTCTCAAACGTAAAAGCAAGACTTCAACAGAGAAAAATGTCTAGGGTTTGAGGTCAAACTTGAGAATTCTCCCAAGCTACTTCAAGGTTCAAAACTTCAATGTATGTAAGGCTAACCAAAGCATGGATTATATTCTTCCATATGCCCCAAAACCCGGATTGATGGAGTTGTGAGTAAGTTGAGTCTCCCAAAATATTTCTTGAAGATTTTTCTTAAGTTATATTGTATTTCTACATGATCTTACATTAATTAATGTTTTTATTAATTATTTACTTGAATTAGATGGTTTTACCTTACTACATAAACCCTAGCATGAATTCTTGGAATTTTCACATAATTCACTTAAATGAGCATGCATGAGCATAATTTGAGCCTAAATAGTCTATGAAATCCCTAAATGCTTTAACTTTACTTTTCTTTTCCTAGATGCAGTGAATTAGAAAGATGTATGACAGAGTCCTTATGAGTCAAGAGTTGAACCTTAAAGTGATATAACCAAAGAGTTGATAGTTGATGTGATGAGTTGAGTTGACAAATGTCTAACGAGACTAGATGAATGAGTTAACTCCATAAGGTTAATGTCTTATGAGCATATTAAGTATTGGAAGGAGTATTTAGCACCAAATTAAGTAATAGTATGTCCAATTCGAACTCTATAACTACATAGCCAATGTAGGAGAGAATTAAACCATACCATTGGATGTTTCCTATTGTCCCAAAATAAGGATTTGATGTTACTAACTTTGGATCCACTGATGGGATGTCCTATACCCTGGCAAGGTATTGGATGAATATGGATATGACATTGTTCATTGTATCACCACCGACTCATAGTTGATGATTTTCAGTTAAAGAAACTCTCAAATATAGATGATTAGACATGGCCTAAACTACATTCTTACTTTAGACTTTCGACATGATGATTGATTTTCCTACTTCTTGAGTTGAGCTATTCAAGTTGATGTTATTCTTCCTTTACATGTTTCTTTCTAACATCTTACATACTCGTACATTCTATGTACTGATATCCATTTGGACCTGCATCTATTTATGATGCAAAGACAGGTATTAGTAGCCATCAACAAGTGCCCCATTGAGGACCTATTTGATTTTAGCTGATTGGTGAGTCCTCCCATACTCTGGAGGATATCATGTTTTAACTTCTAGCTTTAAGTTTAGACTTATTTTATTCTATTTAAAGGTAAACACAGGTCTGTCATTGGCACCATTTAGTCAGATGTTTCAGAGGCTTCATAGACTAGACTGTTGAGATGTGATTGTATGTTATTATTGGCTAATTTCTTTTGCACTTGTCTTACTTTTTTGATAGATAGCTTGTTTGGCATTTAGCCCTTTTATTATCGATCGACATTCATTTCCTTTAAGTATTCGTATTCATTGATGTTTTCCTCTATTAGAATATGATTGAACTAAGGTAATAAGGCCGAGTGTTTCTCTTGGGGACTAGTAATAGTCTCTGAGTGCTGACAACATCAAGGGTACCCTCCGATGGCATGACAAGTTCATTTGATATTTCGATCATGGGGCCCATTTTTCCTTGTTTTAGTCATATTTAATGTATCTTCCCCCATTTCTTGAGATATTATAAAAAAAAATAATCGTAATTATATTGTGATTCATATTTTAATAGTTGAGCAAAATTTAGAGGTGTTCCAACAAGGTAAAACTCATGTGGACTGATCTGGAGCGCATGGGTTCACCTTTCGGGTAGGCTAGGCTTTCTTAAACCTTAGATTGAGTCTAAATGTATGGATGTTGGAGTTAAGATGTGTTGTGTATAGACTAGTTTTACTGAGCATATGATATGTGTGACTATGTGAGATGCTTGTTACTTTGTATAGTACTATATTAGCTGTAGTTATTGTATTAGTTGTGTTCTGATTCTGTTAAACTGCGAAAAGGTTTGGTAAAAGTTGCATATAGGTTGATGCCATGTAACAGGTATGTACTCTGGCTTGACTTTTGTATGTATGTGGGTGTATCCTGGTGCTACAAAGATACGATAGTTATGAGACATGTTGTTAAATATACTTTGTGCTAGGGATTTGCTCTAGTATATGCTTGGTTCTGATAGACCTGATTGATTTGGATACTTATTGTTTTATCAGCTTTGCTGCCTATTGTTGCTCTGGATAGTTGTTATACTTATCAATGGTTTGTTTACTATTTTACTGCGTAGTTGTGATACTTCTGGTTATTTGCTTTTTATTGGGCCTTAGCCTAAGCTTAAGCTAGTGATATCCTAGACTTGAATTGCTCTTTTTTTTAAAATTAATATATAATTTTCTTATTAATGAAAGCATGTACAAAACAGAAATGGCCCCAACCCCAATTTAGAAAAATAATACAAAACACAACTAGGTATAGACGCGGACCTAGTCCAAATAACACGTAGTCTATGTATAAATAATTATCCATCGTAGGGTTTCCTAATCGTACTCTTTGCATTACTCAGAGCCTGTATTGTTTCATAAACACATGGTGTCACTATTCTTGGGTTTGAGGGTCAGTTGACTGTTCTTAGGTTTGAGGCCCAGTTGACTGTTCTTGGGTTTAAGGCCTAGTTGACTATTCTTGGGTTTGAGGCCCAGTGATGATCCTTGGGTTTGAGGCCCAGTTGATGTTCCTTGGGTTTTAGGCCCTATTGGTTGAGTTAGGAAGATTCTTTTTCCTATGAGAGTTATGTCCCACCATTATGTATATTGTCAGACCATGGCTGACTTCCTCGACTGGAGGCCATATTGAGAAGGGGGTTCGAGGCCCCGTTGTTATTAGGTTCGAGGCCCCGTTGTTATTAGGTTCGAGGCCCCGAGTGATTGTTAGGGGTTTGAGGCCCCGAGTGACAATTAGGAGTTCGAGGCTCTGAGTAACTGTTGCACCCCATTTTCGAACCGATCGAAATAGCTCGCAACATCATGTGGCTGTGCTCTTGGGTTTTTGAAATGTTGTTTAGAGTCGCTACCTAATTTTAAGGAAAATATTAGGAAACTAATTTAAGAAAAATGTAAATGTAGACTCTGTTTTGATTTGCGAAAACCAGTAACGTTCTAGGTAAGGGTTTTGGTTACTTGAGGGAAAGGTGTTAAGCATCCCTCAGAACCTATCCGAAGATAGTCCTTAAACTTAGATTAGGAAAATAAATCATGATAAATTATTCATTTATTTTTCTTAAATTAAAAAAATCATTAGTTATAAAAGGAACAAAAATACAAGATATATCATATGTATTGTCTATATAATATTTCTGAAAAAACTTTAATAATGACATATTTACTATACAATAAAATTGACAATTAAGTAATAAATAATTAAACTAACGACATAAAGTTAGAAAAGCATAGATATTTGTTTAATATCTTATAGGAAAACAATATAAAAAATGTTAAGATTTTATATAAAACTTAATATTGTCTTATATAAATTTGTTACGAAGCAAAATATATTTATGAGTGTTGTTAAAAAATATACGCATGTTCATTATTTATTTTGGTGATAAAACAATAATAACTATACATAGTAAAATGATTAAGATATAAAATGTTATGTTCTACTTATAAGTAAAATAATGATTAATGTATAAAATAATATATCAAGCGTAGAGCAATATATATATATATACCTTAGATATGACATATATATTTACATACCTTGTATATTTGAACCTGTTAAGAAAAATCTAACATTCTGAAATAAAAAACCTGAGTCATATTCTTTTAGGAAAGATATAATAATTTATAAGAGATTAGTCAAAGTAATATAAAATTTTCAAATATATTTTATTTTATTAAGAAAAATTCATTAAAAGATTTACAATGGCCAAAATAAAATAGTACATTACATTTGAAAAATCAAAGTAAAACCTAATGGGGCCTAATAATTGGTATTATATAAATATTAAATCTTGCATAGTGAGGCCATAATTCATTTTGATTAGAAAATTTTATTAAAGTGATTATTTGGATTCAAATATTTTCAAATGTTTGAAACAAATTTTCAAGAACTTTGACCTATTTCAAAATCTTTTAAATAATCATTATAAAAATAACGTCAAAAAGAATATCAACATTGGCAAGTAAGAATTAGTCTTCACATTTGGAACAAGGTTAGTCACTATATCAATAATCACATATATAATATAAATTTATCCATTAGTATCATAACAAATGCAATCAAGGAGGTAACAACAAGAACGGCCAAGGAATGTCGACTCCTAATTTTGACTCCAAACGTGGTGATGGTCCTAATAGCTGTAGGCCTGATATTTTGGGTCAAAATAAGTTCTAAAATAGAACTCCATCTCCTGAGGTGTACATGAAAAAATAAAGGAAGAGAATTAGAAGATGATATTCGTTAAAGTATTGAATTTCTACTAATAGCATGTTAAAATATTATTTACTTGTCTATTTTAAATTATTATCAACTGCTTACACAGAAAGGCTTTTTGGCCAAGATTTGTCATACATAGCAATATAAACAAATCTAAAACTGATCACTTTTATTATTAATATAGTAAAAACTACATACAAAACAGTCACTTTAGTATACTAAATGCAGCGATTAAGAATCTTTATAGTTAAGTCATATTTTGAAAAATTAAGTCAGAGATCTTTCTTATGATTAATGAGTCTGTAACATGTTAGTTTCAATATGTCGAAGAAGATGTTCAAATGGCATTTACCACAGAAATCCCAGGAGAATTTTTCTTTTTAAGATGTAAGTGATTCTTTCCTCATCTATTTATGTTCATACATTGAACTAAGCAATACTATACTATATAAGACATCATCAGTTAAAATAGTTCCCTAAAACAAATGATGAGGATACAATTAATGAAAAGCAAAGTAGACATGTCAAATCAAACTTTAGTTATTTCTCCTTTTTCTCAATTTATTGCCACTATAATATGAAAGTTGTACTTCCACAATCTTATTATGCCTTCAACTATGACAATGCATTCCTAGGAGAATAACATTTATACCTGTTTGAAATATAGAACATAATAAGTGATGGATACTGACCTTGTGTGGAGTAGCAAGCAAAGATATCAACGTCAAGGATTCTGGTCATCAGTTTCTTTGAACTTAGACCCAAAGCCAAAAAAAGTAGGATAAAATAATTCAAAAGTCTACTACTGAAAGTATATTTTATTTTTTTTATATTTTTTTATGAACTCTTTTTTATTCTTTCGATCTTTTCTCGGTGATCTTCGATGTGTGCTTCTATGTCCTTTTTATAGTCAATTTCAGGCTCCCAAAAGTCTCAAAAATTCAAATTTGAATTCTTAGAAGGCTAAATCTCAACCAAGTCAAAGAAAAATAGGTGTGAGTTAATACTCTCATTAGACTGATTGAGAGAAGAGAGGTGTCAGGCAGTGATACTGACTGAATTTTCTGGGATCTAAAAAAGTAAAGGAAATGCAGGCATGATTCTGTGCAGATGAAAAAAGTGAAGCATGGATGAAAAAGTCCAAGGACGGCGATGGTGATGGAAAAGGAAGATAGTACATTTATGATGAAGATATGAATTTCAAATGTTAGTAATTTGGAAAGAGAAGAAAATTGTACAGTGAGGAAGAAAGTATAGGAGATGAGTTATTTTACTAGCTCCATATTCATTGTTTTGTAACATTTTTCAACATGGACGTCAATCTTTTGGATAGAAATACATATTTTCTTTGGGAGTTGTTGAAGACTTGAAGTATAAAATATTTTGTCCTACTTTCATATCTTCTCTTTTTTTTTTATCTTTATATGTTTACTCTTTCTCTTGTTTTTTATGCATATATACGTCTTATTATTATTAATATTATTATTATTTAATATGTTATAAGAAAAAATTTTCGTAAAATAATATATCAAACAACATGAGAATTAAT
>JAOTQJ010154187.1:0-30446 GCA_025642045.1 Solanum sejunctum
TATTTGAACTTATCCTACTTTTAAGATGTATTTTGAGATATTACTAATCTCCAGCTTTTGAGGCATTACTTTCAACAGAATCATTGTTGGATTTGTTTGAAAAAAAGAAGAAGATAGAACTGATTTTGCCTTTTGGAACTACTTGGTACGTAAATCAAAAGTGTGATATAAGCATCCACTTATGATGGTAGAGATGAAGAGCTTATTATGTGATAAATGAACATTTTGATTTTATTTATTTATTTGAAGTCTTGACGATGGTATATATGTGTCAAAGTTTATACTGAAGTTCTGACAATTCATCATAATTCGTGAAAAATATAAATTTTTGTCCATTCATCAAACTCCTAATATATTTCTCAAGACTTAAGATCAATCTATTCCAAAACTATTACGATCCGTCAAAGCTATTACAAACGAGATAATTTTATATTATATTTTGGTAAATCGTGGCAACAAGGCCACTTCAAAGTACTTGATCCTAAATTGATCATCAAATTATTGTGTCAAAACTAGTAATGCTCTAATTAATAACTAGCAGCTATTTGACAAGATTATGCAACTATCATCAATCAACCAGATATTACATATGTGGAGAATTTAACAAAGTTTCTTGTGTAATCTCCAATATTGTATAAAATTCCAAATAAGCCTACTTAGATTGGTTGTATCGATACATATATATGATCTTGCCAATGCTTTTTAATAATTAATATAATTGACAAATACAAAATTTTAAATTAATCAAATCACTTTGCACAAGTCTCTCAACATTACGATACCAATTTGATAATGTTTTCCTTTATCCTATTATTGTTAATTTTTAAAGCCAGAAAAGTCCTTTGGGGCTTGATATATTTTTAATCAGGGTCTTTCGAAAACAGCTTTTTTATGAGATATCGGTAATGTCTGCTTATATTTTACTCCCCACAAACTCCACTTTGTGAGATTTTACTGAGTATATTGTTGTTGTTTAAAACCAGAAAAGTATAAATCCTAGATTGATGCGCAAGGTAGATATTAATTTATGTGATGTAATTTGATTGAACATGTATGATATTTTAATATTAATAAAATTTCTAATTGCTAGGAAGTATATTTGAGCCACTATTAAACAATAGTAGTATACAAATTCTCCATTATTAATTTGTTAGCATATTTTATCCTCATTTCTCCTATAAAAACCCCCTAACTCTATGCTTCACCTTTTATCACAACTACAACAAGAAGTTGCTAAATTTCTCTCACAACAAATAATTAAATCTCTCTTATTTTCCCTAAAAAAAATTAATTAATCAAGCATGTCTTGCTGTGGCGGAAGCTGTGGCTGTGGATCTGGCTGCAAGTGCAGCAGTGGCTGTGGAGGATGAAATTGTCGTTTGACTTTCAAATTTGTATAAATTTGATATTTTTAAAATAAAAATTTAGATATTCACATAATTATATAAAAAGTACTATAAATTGCAATTCTTATAATATCAGTATGATGAAAAATTATATCTTAAAATATTAATTAAAGTTCATATTATTCGTCTTTAAACAATGACAATAAATAAGGAATGAAGTAACTATTAATTAACTATGCACTCAAGGGAGTGATCAATGAATGGTCGAAAATGATAAGGTCTCATATTTAAATCTTTGTAGATATCAAAAAGAAAAATATATTAGGTGATTTTTTTCGTTTGTTTTTGCCTAGTTGGACGAAATTTTTTGATACCTATTGCTAATAGGAGATGGTAAATTCATATTAAAAAAACACAAACCATTAATTGACTAATCATATTATAAATAACTCCAAAATGCTTATAATACTTAAATTTCACTCCCAATTCTTCTTAGACTATTGGATTAATCGACCGTTCATCGATTTGTTTCTACAAGGGTTCATTTGGTTAGAAACGAATTATTGAATCAATTATTTCAGAATGAGTTATTTCTCTAATCACTATGTATAAGAAATAACTTATTCTATCAATATGATATATATAAATGGTGGGATGATAAATAATTTAAAGACTACTTAATACTTCTAATTAAATGTAAGACAAATTAATCATGTATTTTAACTCAAAAATAAAAATATCTTATATCTCACCCAAACGATTCGTAATTGTAGGTGTGGTATGTACCTGAACATGGAGAAGTCTACTACCTTTACCATCATTGAAGGTGTTGCACCCATCAACAAGTATGTATACATATATTTTTCCCCCTTTGTTGTATTATATATTTACTATAAGTAAATTGGGAAAAATTAAAGAATAATTGGAATACTGAATTAGCAAGATTACTTAGTTGTAATGTAATAAAATCTTGCAGGTATGAAAGGGTTGAGGAGAAAGCAGCAGGAGAAGGATGCAAATGTGGATCAAATTGCACTTGTGACCCTTGTAATTGTTAAGAAAGAACATATAACTATGCTTTTATTTGCTGTAATAAATAATAAGACTATTACAGCCATAGAACTGATTATGATGATCATGATCACTTCTTAGGTTTGAGGGTGAGATTTGGGGTTGTAACAGAAACGCATCATATATAATACTTACCATTTAAGTAGTTATGCTTTCAGTATTAGTCGTTTTTCTTTTTTTTTTTTCCTTTTTTTTCATATATAG
This sequence comes from Solanum sejunctum, assembly GCA_025642045.1. Lineage (NCBI taxonomy): Eukaryota > Viridiplantae > Streptophyta > Magnoliopsida > Solanales > Solanaceae > Solanum > Solanum sejunctum. The sequence continues at coordinate 2,622 of JAOTQJ010154187.1, forward strand.
TATTTTCTGCTTATGGGGCTTGATTTTGAGATAGATTTTCCGGAAACAGTCTCTCTATCTCAATGAGATAGTGGTTATAAAGTCTGCATATATTTTACCCTTTCTAGATCCCACTTGTGAAATTCCAGTGGATATGTTATTGTTGTTGTTGTTACCATTTAAGTAGTTAATGCATACAATTTATCTACTTATTAATTAATCATAGTTAGTTAATGCATGTTTTTATATTAATCAAATCACTTAATCATACTAAATATTAATTTTATAAGGTATACATTTTGAGATGATGTTTAATAGTTGTTAATTAATGGCAATTGATGGAGGGTTAATGGTTGAAAATATTTTCTTTTCAAACCTTTTTCACTCTGCTGAAAAGTATAAAAAGGGATGATGGTTTCCAAGGAAAGATCATATTTTTCTAAATAATATTTTTTTCCCATACAAGACTGGATAAATAAAATTAGTCAGGAATAGCTAAAGTTTGCAATCTGAAGTTCTTCTTTCTAAGTGAGTTTTGTGAAAGATTTAGCAGGCTTGTATTTTTCTAAACTCATTCTAATTATTTTTGAGACGAGGTTTTTTCGAAAACAGCTTTTCTATCTCTATGAGATAGTGGCAAAGTCTGCATACATTTTACCCTCCCCATATTTTACTTGTGGAATTTTAGTGGATATGTTGTTGTATTCTCTTATATAATAAGGCGCTAGATTGATGAACATAGGGTCGTCGTGCCTGCTTGGCTTGATGGTTCAAGCCTGACATCTTAAATTTAATGTCTAGAGATCGAACCTCAACATTACCAATATTTTTACGTCGTTTCTACTAATAATTATGTAATTATTTCTTCACTTGCTTCAACTATAAAATTACAATAATATATCTACTTAATTTTATGTCCACTTAATTTTACAGTGGCTATTAAAGTGTGTACTTAAATTTACTATGTCATTTGTATTAACTATAAGGAAAAATGCACAAGTACCCCGCTCTCCCCCCTCCCCCCCTCCCCAGACTATAACCAAAATTCCAAAGACACACTTAAACTTTAACTTGATCCTATTACCCTCCTGAACTTATTTTTTTCGTAATTAAATACCCCCTTTTTATCTAGTTAACACGCATAGCTAGCTAAATTATATTGCGTGTAGTACACGCGCGGACTCGACATGCTACGTTGGCAAATAAGGGGCATTAAACTACCAAAAAAATAAGTTCAGGGAGGGTAATAGGACCAAGTAAAAATTTAAGTGTGTCTTTAGAATTTTGATTATTAATGTTAAAAATTAATATTTTGAATGATCTCTATAATAAAATAAAAAAAATATCTAAATAAATATAGTTGGTGTAAAAATATCAAAAATTTGGTCCCCTTGCATGAACACACTTTGCTCAAATATTGCATAATACTGCATAGTCGAAAAATTGAGTATTATTTTTTATTTTTTTATATACGTGTGCAATATAAGCATTTTAATCAAGTTTTGAAAGAAAAAGAACTGGAAGATTAGAATTTCTTACTTGAAGTCAAGTAGCGGGTCGTGACATATTGCTCTCAAATTTTCTCCACTAATTTTTTTGATCTAAAAGCACACTCTGATATTTTCTTTAGCTCGAACATATCCATAAAACTAATAGATCAGATTATATAATAAAATTTGGAGATATAAAATAATTATTATTTTTAAGTTTTTGTGTTATTTTTTTATAAGTTTACTTTAGATAAATATTTTGAGTTATTAAAAATTATAATTTAAAATGCACAACTATCCCTCCCTGACACACTTAAACATTTACTTGATCCTATTACCCCTCTGAACCTATTTTTTTGGTAATTTAATGCATCTTATTTACCCTTAACCACACGCCTAAGTTTTTGTGTGTAGTACACATATGGACCCCACATACCACATAGGCAAATAAGGAGTATTTAATTACAGAAGATAAGTTCAGGGGGGTAATATAACCAAGTTAAAGTTTAAGTGTGTCTTTAAGATTTTGGTTATAGTCTGAGGGGGGGGGGGGGGGGGAGGGGGCAGGTACTTGTGCATTTTTCCTAATTATTATTTAATTATTTTCATCTGCTTCAACTATGATATTACAATATTACCCATAATAAATTTTTTTTTCATGTCGGAGTAATGTGTATTATTTAAAAATTACTTTAAAATATGATAAATTCAAGTAATTAAAAAAATTAAAAATTTATTAAAATTATTGACTCTCCATATTTTATCTAGATCACAAAAATTAAGAGAGAAAAATAATATATATTGAGCCCGTGTAATGCATTCAAACCACCTTAGAAACCTCTCTCCCTCAACCCATGCAAACCACCTTTTAGGCAGAGGAAATTCACAGCCAGTACCTCCAAGACTTGGACTTACTTTACCACATGTGGACAATTGGGGCACGGAGCTCGTAACTGCATCGACACTGACTCAGACTACCAATGAATGTGATGAGAGCTACCAAGCTACAGAAGCTGGCTCGAATAAAGCCCATAACGGTGAGACATGGGAGGTCGTCAAGTTTGCCAAATGGTGAGGACCTAACCTCAACCAAATGGGCCTAAAAAGAAAAAATGGAACTTTGGGCCTCTTTGGAACACGATGAGGAAAGCCTAAACGAACATGCTAGAGCAACAATGGCCCAAGTCAGCATACAATCCAAACAAGTAAATATCAACGACAAGGCATTTAAACCAGTAGGTCCCATGTGCAAATAATACCCAGAGAAAATACGTGAAACCACGAGTTTGTACCCACCATCTTCTCAGCCAACTACAAATCCTTTAATTCCCATTAATGGCTATTTAGGTCACAATCTCAGAAAAGATTTGGACTCTGTCCAAAAAGAAAACAAAAAGGATAATTCATCAGAGAATTTAAACCCCCCCAAGCATACTGACCCCACAGAATTAACATCTAGTTATGAGAAAAGAGATACAAAGTCAATTGCTAATTCTTCTCTATCATCTTCTCCAATGCATGATGTCAATTATATTACAAAACACAATCACTGCTCTGACATTGTTAACATGACCATCAAAGTCTCATCAAAAGATTTTTGGGATCTATCTCCTCACAGAGACGGAAAAGATCCTTTAATAGAAGAATGGAACCATTCACCCCTAAACTCCATCAATTACCATGGTGGGAATATTATCCTATATGTCATCCAATAATCATATCATCCTAACATCGACTCCACTTTCACCGAACCACCAACCAAATTCATGGCTGGAACTGGGGCTTCGGGATTGACAATCGACGTTCCACACCTTTGTGGAAGGAAACCAGTGACATTTCTAGTGCAAGACCTGGTGTATTTGGCTCAAATAATCAAGGAAGGCATGAACCATACAATAGAGGGTCTTGGGATAGAAGTATAGGCGGGACCACTCCGGCAAACCCAACTGACAGGGAATAACAACATGATGTACATATAGGACTTAGGGGCACTAATGGTGCAAACCTTCCAAAGCCTTCCATTCTTCCCCTTCTACCCGTACCTTCAGAGCAATCAGAGTTTAAGGTTTGTGCTGATGGAGATGAACTTCCCATAGTTGGACCCAATCGAAGAGGTAACCCGAAATCAACCAAAGGAAACAAAACTCTCAATATTAGATGTGCTAAGACAAAACAATAGAGAAATGGAGGAAATCTAGCATACATAGAAGAGAGATTTTCAAAAGTATTCATTTTAGAGAAATTACTGATAAAAGAGTTCGAGGAAATAATCCTATCAGTAATTTTAGTCTGCGCAATGAACATATGAAACAAGAAGAAAGAGATTCTGGCTGCAGTGTCACTGAACCCAGTGAGTCTACAAAATTAGTGAAGAGGAAGAAAGTGCTAGAGACACCTCACCATCCATAGATGATGAACTTTATCATATGGAATGCAAGAGGAGCAAATGGTGGTCATTCCAAAGGCACTGCGAAGCCCTTGTGAAAACACACAAACTAGCTTTACTCATGCTTTTGGAGACAAAAATGGTTGAGCACAACAATATTATCGAGGACCTTAAGTTTGATTCACAAATACAATCTCCGACAGAAGACTTAGCTAGAGGAATCATGATCATGTGGAAAGAAGATTTGGCAAAGCTGGACAGTATCTCCGTTTCACCTCAAGGAATTCATGTCCTCGTAAAAGTAAGTTTTAAAACAAATCCCTATTATTTTTCAGCTATTTATGCTATCCCTGATTCTACCAAAAGGTTAAGTCTGTGGACTGAATTGAATAATATTGCCCCAATCTATAATAATGAATGGTTGATCGGGGGTGATTTAATGAATTACTAATGCTGGTGAAAAACATAGAAGTAATCCAATCAATAATAAAAGAGCCAAGCTTTTCTGAACTATCTTCAAAACTGCGGGTTAGTTGATTTAGGATTTAGAGGTCAGAAATATACCTAGACCAATAAAAGATATAGAAACCATACCCAGCTCATTTTTGAGAGGTTGGATAGGTATGTCACCAATTCACAATGGATAAAGAAATTTCCAAATGCATTGCTTACACATCTACCCAGAACTAAGTCTGACCACTGTCCCCTCCTAGTCACACTTAATGCCAGAAATTGTCCCCATATTTCTAAACCCGTTAGACTGGAGCCTATGTGGTGTAGTCACCTAAATTTTAGGGATCTGGTTTAGACCTCTTTTAACCCAGGTAATGACCTTCTTTGTTCCATTAAAAAAATTTTAGAATGAGGCCACCACTTGGAATAAGGATGTTTTTGAAAATATTTTCAAAAATATCAGACAAACTTTTGCTAGGATTGAAAGGATCTAGAGATCCATGCACTATCACCACAACCATTTTCTCCAAAACCTGGAACAAGAGTTTCTTGATAAATATGATAACCTGCTCTATGCTGAAAAATAGTTCTGGAGAACAAAGTCTAGGATCTTGATCTTAGGCATATTTATACACCGAATCAGCCAAAAATACTCATAAATAGAGTTTAGTTAGAGGGTAAATATATAAAATCTAGACATTTTTAGTTTGATTTCTCTTATTTTGCTAACCCAGGGCCAAGTGCGTTGTTTCGTTGTATTTTTACAAGTTTTGATCGAGTTATGCTCGTCCAGCATACCCGAACCAGAAAGAAGAACACAACCCACTTTGAAGAGAATAAAAGTCTGTTGAATCAACAAAATTCTCAAGTGTGCATATCAAACCTAGGATAAAGTTGTGCAAGCTGAAAAACGAAGAAAAAAAATGTGAAGCAGAAAAAGAGGCACAGTCTATGTGGAGGACTTGTGCAAAAGTTGGGAAAGATGGTCCAGTCAGCAAAATAAGTAAAAAACCAACCAGGGCAAGCAGTTCACATCGCGTACCTGGGGATTGCGAAGGAAAAAAATTCAGTTATGGGATTTTAAGTTATATTCTGTCAAAAATTTTAGGTTTTCATATTGGTTTTTATGCAAGAATAGAGAGACTACTGTAAACCTTATTCTAACGTGAATTTGGTTGGTTTGACCATTATTTCTTAGTTTTTAATGCTTTCTAGATCATTCATGATATACGTAATTACTAAGAATATCTAAATCTCCATATTCTAGGATTATAGCCACAGACAATGTTTAGTTCTGAATTTTGACATCTATGAATGGATTCTTTTGACTATTCTAGTATTATTTTTATCTATACTGCATAGTCTGGCCAACTAGGTGGTAAATTAGTTGTTCACTCTAAATTCGAGAGATGTTGGAGTGAATAGAACATAGTAATATAGGGAGATTGTTTGACTAGAAAACTAGGTTAATTCGTGTAAGGGAGGCCCGTGACAACTATCCTTACACCTAGCTTGGTTCATAATTCGGGAATATAATGTTAAAGAACTTGTATTAATTTATTTATCCCAGCTCAATAATATAGTTAGGCAGTCAATAATGGTAGGCTGGCAGAGGCGTGCAACCCTGTTCAGGTAATTTTAACCTCGTGAATCAGTAGTCAGGAACCCAGATATAGGTGCACACTTTGAGACTAAATGGAGTTGTTAAGGTTACAATCATAGATTGCTCATTAATTGATGTTTTAACAACAAAAACCAATTTAGGTTAGAAGTAAGTTAGTTATTTAATTTCTTTGCCTAAATCTCTCAATATTTTTATTAAAAGCACTTCAAACGTGATTGCTTGGATTGTTTGCTAATTTCATTTAAATTCATTGGGATTACATCCCGGCCCCTTAATCAGGGCCATTATATGATAGGATCGAGGTTAGAGATAATACTAATATGGAGTGAATACCGGCATGCGGAAGCAACAATAACAAAAAAAAGAGAAAAACCAATTAAAGATATGAAAAGTTCAAAGGAACAATCCAAGAATTTCTAAGGAATGGATATATAAAGTCTTGACAAGATCCAAGTAACAACATAAAGATTTATGAAAGAAATCTAATGCTTTTACTTGAGAAAATGAATTAAACCGTTAGATTTACATCTTGATCATTTTATGAGTAAATAAAGACAAATATTACAATGTAAACTAATCACCTTCTAAATAATACAAAAAGAAATTAAAGATGTCACAAGAAAAAATTACTTTATACCTCAACTATGAACTAGTAAAGGTTTAAAGATAAATTCTCAAAGAACAAGTCACAAAGGTTCAAAAGAACTCTCTCAAACATTATTAATATCAATCTAATTATCCTTAATGAAATAAAAAAGACTCCTACATATATTATAGGGTCCTTGGATGCCCAATACTTCTTATTGGACTTCCAAGACTCCTTAGGTTAGGCCCAAGGAGTATCCGAAATCTAGAAAGAAAATTACAAGGTAAATCTCACTCTAGAAAGGAAATAGAGTAACCTTAACTACGAATAGACCTAGTGGTTCTAGGAAAGCACTAAATTTTACTAGTATAACTTAAATAGAATAAGGAAAACATTAATAACCTGTATATAAATAAGTAAATAAAATAAATCCGAACTAGGAAAAGAATCTTGACAATTTTGAAAAGTTTGACTAGTCTTCTCTCCAAACTTGGGCAGAAAACATTCTTTGTTGTGATTGATTCTTGGAATCTTCTTGGCCTTATTTGCATGAAATTTAACCCTGAATTTAGGCCACCAAATAATTACACCATTTGTACTATTCATCCTTCTTGGGCTTTAGCTCTTCTTCCCCAACAAGACACCTTTAGATCTGCAATGGTAGCCCATTGAGCTTATTATTAACTCCTTGGTTTGAGTGTTATGGGCTTCCTTTAATTTTTTAAAGCTTTATCCTTTTCATCCTTGTCCTTCAACGGAGTAGAGCTTCGTATGATGCTATCACTATATTACTTGTTAGATCACGTATACTTGTGTGCACTGGGGAGCAATAAATCTTTAGTGTCGTTGCTGGGGATTTGAAGCAAATTGGTTATATATCTAAGTTGTCTTGTTTTGTGGTGTTCATTACACTTGATCTTAATTATGTTATTTTACAGGTAATTAGTCACTAAACTGGAAGATCAGGATTCTTGTTTTTGATAATCGAAGAGGAAAGCAGGGGTCTTGTTCCAAACCCCGCCGATTGAACTCATTGAATAGGAGGATTGAATGGATAATAAAGAAGAAACTGTTCCTATTAGAGAGAAAATTGCGGAAGAAAATCCACCTATACCACCAACACCTAGAATATCGACACCGAGGCCATTTCGAGATGTGGCAATCTCGAGAACCACTAATGTCTCTAGCTGCTTCTTAAGCAGAGTCCGGTGGTCGATGAGAACTTAAGCAGAACATGATCCAGTTACTACATCCCAGTGGATAGTTTTCTTCGGGCTACCATATAAAGATCCACAGGTTAATCTTCAGAACTTTCTGGAAATAGCTGATACATTCATCCCAACATGGGTAAACAAAGACTATGTGAGGATGACCTTGTTTCCCTTCTCACTGCTGGGGGAAGCACGAAGGTGGCTACAAATTGAGCCAACAAACTCTACCATATTCTAGGATGATCTTGCTTGCAAGTTCCTCATATGATTCTTCTCATTTGGTAAGATAGCAAAACTCAGGAGTAAGATTGTGAGCTTCCAGAAAGCAAACTCAGGAGTAAGATTCTGAGCTTCAAGTAAAGGCTTGGAGAAAATCTGTATCAAGCTTGGGATAGGTTTAAAGATCTTTTGATAAATTTTCCACACCATTGTCAAGCTAACAAGGAATTGGTCCATAACTTCATTGAAGTATTGAAACCCAACACGAAGATTCTCCTTGATTCAGCTATAGGTGGACATACAATGGAGGAGACATACGATGAATTGTATTCTCTTCTTAATAGGATTGCACAAGGAAACCCAAAATGGAATTAAGGATCAATCCAATCGGTAGTCCAAAAGCAAGTCAGTGTGTTGAAGATTGATTCCATAACTTCCCTATAGGCTTAGATGTCAACCATATAGAATATGATGACCACTCACTTTAACAACCTGGCTTTGAGTCAGAAACAGCAAGCACCGGTGGCGGTGGGTCAACAACCAACCTTAGTTAATATGGTACAACAATAAGAAAATGGTTGGTGTGATGTTTATGAGAGAGAATACCATACTGTTGAAGTCTACAGAGCTAATGCAGAAGCAGTAAACTTTGTAGGCAATGCTAATAAAGGTGGCTATCAAGGATTCGGGAACTCATATAACCCGAATTGAAGAAATCACCCCAATTTCTCTTGGGGTGGTAATCAGCAAAATCAGGATCCACCTCAACAGAGACCACGGAGTGGCATGCTTTCCATAATTAGAAAATATAGCAGCCCACAAGATAGGCCAACCCAAACAATATGACTGACAGTGAGGTGTTGAAGTAAATTCTCGCAAACTAGAATAGACAATAAGAGGATATTTAGAGGAACAAGCAGGGTCTCCAGAACTTGGAAAAACAATTAGGGCAGTTGGCTAGCTCTATGAACTCCAGGCCTCAAGGAGGTATGCTAGGTACTATTAACCCCAACCCAAAGCAGGTTAATGCAGTCAGCATGAGAAGTGGGAGACCCTTGACTGAGTTTGTCCTAAAAAAGAAAGAGTGGACTGTTCAAAACACTAACAGAATAATGAGGTTGGCAATCCCAGCTCAAGTACTGATGAGGTAACTCCATTTCCTAAACCTCCCCCTTTATTTTCATAAAAGCTGAGGAAGAAAACAGAGGATGGTTGTTTTCAAAAATTCATTGGGCTACTAAAAAAGTACAAATCAACTTACCTTTGACTGATATTTTGCAAGGAATCTCAAACTATGCCGAATATGTGAAAGACATTGTCTCCAACAAGAACAAGTTAGCTGAGTATGAGACTGTGGCACTCACGGAGGCCCGCAGCTCCAGGATTCTTAATAGATCTCACTTGCCAGCTAAGTTGAAGGATCCTGGAAGCTTTACTATACAAATAACCATTAGGAACTGTCTGAATGCTAGAGGTTTATATGATCTGGGTGCAAGTATCAACCTCATGCCCAGTTTTATGTTCTTGAAGTTGGGGCTTAGGAGACAAAAGCCCAACATCGTCTTATAATTGGCGGATTATTCCAGATGGTGTGATTGAGGATGTCTTAGTCCATGTAGGATCCTTATTTTTCCGTTGACTTTGTCATCTTAGATTTTGAATTGGGCCTTGGGGCCCTATTCATTCTTGGGTGCTCGTACCTAGCTATGGGAGAGGCATTCATTGATGTAGCAGTAGGGAGGCTCACTATGAGAGCATATGATAAAGTTGAGGTATTTGATGTCCACAAAGCACTGAAGCTGTCAACTGCATATGAACATTTGACAACCATCACAGTGATAGATACTGCGAATACAGTGACTCAAGTTAAGATCATGGACCCACTAGCCAGAGTATTACTGAATCAAGGGCTAGTGGATGATACAGAGGCCAAAGAAATTAAAAGTGTGCTTAACACTCACAACGTCAGCATGCTTAAGAAAATGGCTGAGTCATCGAACAGGTTGTTGGGACCACCAGCTGAACCTCAGTTAAAGAAGTTTCTTAGCTTGAGTTGAAGCCGTTTCCATCATATCACAGGTCTAAATCTCTTGATGAAAATAATACTTTACCTGTAATTTTATCTGCTTCATTGACTGCAGCCCAGGTGGATATTTTTGTGGCAGTTCTGAAGAAGAGGAAGGGTTGGCAAATGTCAGACATCCGTGGCATTATCCCAGCCCTACGATGCACAGGATTTTCATGGAGGAAGGTCACAAGCCAGTGGACTAACCCCATAGAAGATTAAATCCAACCATGAAAGAGGTAGTGAAGAAAAAAGTGATCAAATGGTTGGATACGGGGATCGTCTTCCCCATCTCTGATGGCAAATGGGTAAGTTCAATGTAATGTGTACCTATGAAGGATTACAATCATCACCAATGATAAAAATGAGTTGATCCCAACCAGAATGATGATAGGGTAGCGTATCTACATGAATTACAGAAAGTTGAATGACGCCATCCACAAAAACCACTCTCTAATGCCTTTTATTAATCAAATGTTGGACAGACTCGCTGAAGAAGAATACTACTGCTTCCTAGATGGATACTCTGGGTACAACAAAATCACCATTGTACCCGAAGACCAAGAGAAGATGACCTTTATATGTCCTTATAGAACCTATGATTTCAAACACATGCCCTTTGGTTTATGGAGTGCACCAACCACTTTCAAAATGTGCATGATTGCCATATTCCATGACATAGTGGAGGACTTTGTAGAGGTATTCATGAATGATTTCTCTATCTTTGGTGAGTCCTTTGAGATTGCAAAATCTGGACGGAGTGTTAGCAAGATGTAAGTAGAATTACCTTGTTCTTAACTGGGAAAAATGCCACTTCCTGGTTAAGAAGGGGATAGTCTTAGGGAACAAAGTATGAAAATGCATTTTAAAGATAGATAAAGTGAAAATTGAGGTGATAGATAAACTACCTACACTGGTGTCAGTTAAGGGAGTCCGAAGATTTCTGGGACATGGGGGTTCTGCTGTAGATTTATCAAGTATTTCTCTAAAATTTCAAAGCAAATGTGTGCCCTTCTAGAGAAAAAGATACCCTTTAACTTTGATGTTTCTTGTTTGCAAGATTTCAAGCTGTTGAAGAAGAAGCTGGTTGAGGCTCCAATACTGATAGTACCTGATTGGGAGCTCCCATTCAAGCCCATGTGCGATGCTAGTGATATGGCGGTGGATGAAGTGTTAGGACACCATAGAGAAAAAGTGTTATACTCTATATACTATACTAGCAAGACTCTGGATGCAACTCAAAACAATTACACAATTACTGAGAAAGAGATGCTGGCACTAGTGTATGTATTTGACAATTTCAGATCAGACTTGATGGGGACCAAAGTTATTGTGTTCACAGACCATGCTGCAGTGAGACCTTGTTCAACAAGAAGGATGTTAAGCCCTGCCTGATTAGGTGGATCCTTTTCTCCAAGAGTTTGATATTAAGATGAAAGATCGGAGGGGGTGTGAAAATCAGATTGTTGATCACTTGTCCCTGTTGGAGAATGTTCACATAGGTAAGCAAATACAGATAAAAGAAGAGTTCACATAGGTAAGCAAATGCAGATAAAAGAAGAGTTCCTAGATGAGCAGCTCTTGACATTGGAAGTAGAACAAGTACCTTGGTATGCAGACATAGTAAATTACTTGGTCAGTGGCGTATTTCCTCCAGATGCTACATATCAGCAAAGAAAGAGGCTGACTCATGATGCAAAGACTTACATCTGGGATGAGTCATATCTCTTCAAACAAGGGGCAGGCCAAATGGTGAGAAGATGCTTTCTTGAGACCGAGATGCAGAAGATCTTAGAGAGCTGTCATGCCTCTCCTTATGGGGGATATCATGGAGGTGAATGGACAACTCACAAAGAGTTGCAATTAGGTTTCTTTTGGCCCACTCTCTTTAAAGATGTTGTACAATTTGTAAGGTCCTATTGTGCTTGTCAAAAGACCGACGCTATATCCAAAAGAAATGAGATTCCCCTGAATAATATCTTGGAGGTGGAAATACTTAATGTTTGGGGGATAGATTTCATGAGTCCATTCCCATCGTCTTTTGGCCATAACTAAATCGTAGTAGCAGTTGACTATGTGTCAAAATAGGTAGAAATAATAGCTCTACCTACTAATGATGCCAAGGTGGTAAGCAAGTTCCTAAAGAAGTAAATCTTCACTTATTTTGGAACTCCAAGATCTATCATTAGTGATGGAGGCACACATTTCCTTAACCAAGCAGTGAAAAATCTTCTAGCTAAATATAGAGTGAGGCACAATGTAGCTGCAGCTTATCACCTACAAACAAGTGAATAAGTCGCGGTGTCAAACCGAGAGGTTAAGCAAATCTTGCAGAAGATGGTGAATCCTACCAGAAAAGAATAGGCTGTAAAGATGAATGAGGCATTATGGGCATATCGAATAGCTTACAAAACTCCAATCAGCTTATCTCCATACCTGTTAGTATACGATAAAGCTTGTCATCTGCCAGTTGAGCTCGAGCACCAAGCATAGTGGGCAATTAAGAGGCTAAATCTAGACCCAAAGCTTGCTGGACGAAAAAGGATGAAAACGTTAGAGAATTTGGAAGAATTTCAGCTCCAAGCATATGAGAATGCAAAATTGTATAAGAAGAAGACCAAAAGATGGCATGATTGACATATTATCAAGCATAATTTTGAGTCAGGCCAAAAGGTATAACTTTTTAATTCTCATTTGAAATTATTTCTAGGTAAGCTAAGGTCCAAGTTGAGTGGACCTTATGTAGTGGTATCCGTGACACCCCATGGAGCAGTGGAACTAAAGGACGAGACCTCCAACCAAACGTTTTTGGTAAATGGTCAATATCTCAAGCACTATTACAGTGAAGACACAAGCAAATTTGAAGAGACCATTGAGTTGGCCAATGATTAGTGAGCATGTGGTGTGTTGTGCAGCAATGATAAATTAGGCGCTGTACGGGAGACAATCTGTGGTGAGGTAATAGTATTGTTGGTTTTCTTTATTTTGTTTTTCAATAAAAAAATAGAACCCGTAACTAAATTGAAAAATTGCATCAAATGTAGGTCTGCACTAGTGGCGCGTCGCGGCCCCTTGCATTTTGGTGCAAATTTTTCATCCTCAATTTCTTACGATTCGTTAGGTATTTTTTGTATTTTGTAGCCAAATTAACTTGTATTAGTGTTTTGTAGCATATTTAACTATTCGAGGGATTTTACGAGATTCAGAGCTCAAAAAAAGATTTTGAGAACCCCGAACAGTATGCATCTGCGACTGCACCGCGGCAGGGTCGTATCGCAGACCAACACTATTTAGGACGTCTAGAAGATGCAAAATATAAAAATAAATTAAAGGACGCGACCCTACCCCTTTAAATGCCCCCCTCTCCCGCACACTTTTTCTTCTATTTTTCTCCATAAAATCGGACCCCAACCCCTTCTTTTTCAAATTTCCTCTCAATCTTTCTCTCTCACACAAAAAAATTCAAACACATCCATATCGCCCACCAAGATTATTCAAGGTTTTCATCATCTCACTCGCATTCCTCACATCAAGTACTTTTCACTCATTATTTTTGTTCTTGTTGGGAGTGTGACTAGTTTGAACATCTTGGGGTGAACTCATGTGAATACACTTGTTATGCTTGATTTTTAGTATTTAATTATTGTTGGGTGTAAGATTCTTGGCCTAATTTCCTAGAATATGGTATTTTTATGCTTGGTAATAGTGGGTGAAAACCCTACGCCGAAATTGAGGGTGAATTTGGGGATAATTAGGAATTTTGTAATCTTGAACTTGAATTGTTGATGATGTGAGGGTATTGTGTTGGGTATTGAAAAATTCCAAGTGTGGGGTTATTTAATTCGTATGATGCATTTTTAGTGCCCCCGAGTTCATTTATGCTTGAATACACTGTTTGGGGTTTTGAATTGCTTGCAATTACTATTATGAATAATGGAAGGAACATGTGACTGATGTAATTATTAGTTAAAAGTGTATGGGTGATCTTATTGATTTGAAATAGGGGGTATGCTGTCGAATTGTTGTCTAAAGTAGCTCGTACTAAGTTGGGAAGTCTGAGTACCTTCTAAATACGTGGCTTGAATCTAAGTGTGGGGTCGTGGGTGTAGTTCACTGTGTAGTAGGGGCCTTGTTTGTGCTTATGTGTTACTTTTGGGTTTGTTTATGTGTTTGCAGGATTACATGACTTCTTGTACTCGTAGAACAGGCCAAACTGGTGAGGCAGGTGCCTCTAACACCAGAAGAAGGGCCAAGGACATCCCTGAAGTGCGCAAAGCCCTAGAGAGAAGGGGATAACAGGTTCATTTTGGGGTTAAGGCAGTTAACATAGACGACAAGAGTTGGTATAAGTCCCATAATGAATCCAAGTATTACCTGGATGTTCCTTTTAATGCGGATTCATTGGCTAGGGAGTACCCACTCATCTTTCAGCGGTGCATGGACTATAGGCTAAATCTCTTATTTGAGTAGCCACGACATTGTAACCTGAGTCTAGTCCGAGAGTTCTATGTAAATATGAGTAAGGACCCACAGACTAAGGTGGTGATAGTTCAACAGGTGGAGGTCAAGATCACCCCACTTGCTATTAATTGGGTCCTTGGCTCTCCAGATGGGATTCCAGCGAGCGCTTTCTAGGAGCTCCAGCTTCACCTACCTTATAGGGCAATCCATCACACACTCATCGGGTTGAATTCCACTGTCAAGTGGATTTACCATGCTAATAAAGGCTATCATCTGTCATTCTCATTTGCCTACATAAACAGGAAAGCTCGAGTTTGGGTTAAAATTGTGACCCACTCTTTCTTTATAGGATAACACTTCGCCACTGTCACGAGAGATAGAGTGTGTCTAGTTTATGCCTTGATAACTGGGATAGACATTAACTTCGGCATTATCTTCAGGTTTGCGATGCAAAAGGCAAAGGTGCACAAAGGATGCAGGTATGATTTTGGCGATCTTATTACTAAGTTGTGTCGTCTTACAGGTGTACCCACTTAGGAGGAAGACTATTGTCCACACATAGATACACCTCCTTATGTTGTCATAATAAATTAAGAGGTTTAAGGTGTATACAGTCTTGGTACTCACCACCGTCGAAAGAAGATATCACAATGAGTTAATCATGGCCTATATGTACGGGCTAGAGGTGCTACGGCATAGGACTGGCAGATGCCCGTATACCCTAGAGGAGCTCTAGGAGGTTGCGACTCGCTACCCAATTAATGCCCATGCCAATGCGGTATCGGGCATCCATCCTCAGTTTATTAACCCCGTGGAGGATGACATTCCTACAGACCCCGATGATACATGCACTGGCTCAAACACAAAGGAGGAGCCACCTGTCACTGTTGGGGATGAGCCTATTTTGCCTAGCCCTGAGGATTAAGCACCTTGATTCTCGTTTCACAAGTTTTGTATGGTTAGCACCGAGGGTAGTACTAAGTCTAAATGTGGGGTGGGGATTATTCTGGTGGGTATGCTTTATTTCTATTAATTTGGCATGTATTAAGACTTCCTTTTTTATTTCTTAGCTATGTTTCTATCATCTGGTTTATGTTAGACAATATTTTCATTTTATTTAAGGTTTGTAACTATTAACTATAGGATGCATGGATGCTTGAATGTGAATGTTCTAATGATGCATTATTTTAGTGGTAGTTACTTATATCTTGAGTCTTGTGGTCATGTTATGAATAGTAGTAGTAGTCATAGTTGAGTGATGGGGCCCTGTGATGGATGGATGATGATCGTCCTAAGGGGATTCATCAAATTGAGTCTCATTTAGAGTGTTGGTAGTTGTACAACAAGCATTATATGTCGAGTATGTGAACCTAGATAACTATCGCTTGAACTCCTAGTAATCTAATGCTTGAATCCTGCAAGTCACAAATATGTATATGCTTAATTTTGAATTCATGTGAATAATGAGATGGTGATTCTATTGCTAGCCTTATGATGAAAGTGTGCCAAGAGCATGTGAGCATATTCATGGGTCTATGTTGCAATAGTTACTAGAACTTGCCCATTATGTGGATTAGACTTGGTAGGGGTTGGACTTAGAGGAAAGGATCTAGGCAATTCTTTGTTAGCTCAATATTGTTAAGCTTTGTATCCACCTAATGAAATCATCCTTAGTTAGCCCTTTTGAGCTTTAGCCTTTTTCTTTAGTTATCCATATCTCAAGTCGATCCCTTTTCTTTGATTGATTGACCATGTTTGATCCTAATTCCAAAATGCTTTAGCACGATAAGTCGGAGAAGAGAAAACTTGAATGGACATCTAACAGATAAGTAGTGGTGTATATATATATATATATATATATATATATATATACATATATATATATATATATATATATATATATATATATATAAAGTACCCTACCAGCCTATAGCCGACATTACAACCAAATAAAAGACCTATGTAATCCTTTAAAGAAGATTCTAACTAGTTTGATATCATACATTAAAGGCAAGCCTATGGGAACTAGAAGCAACATAAGACATCTTTGTGTGAGAGAGAGAGTTGACTGTTTACCCAATTTTAATCGTTTATCGAAACTCGTAGTGTTGTGCATGGGTAATTCTTCTGGTGATGGCATATAATCATCAAAGGTTGACAACTAGACTATCTATTAAATATTTTATATGGTTCCACATTTATACATGAGTGCTTGGTGCGAGTTGATGCTGCTAGGGGTTTGGAGGAGTGTTTGCTATGGTTAAAAAGTTTTGGTCATACGATGTGCATTGTATATACTTTCTAGGGAGTATCATGCATGTGTCTTAATTTGGCCAAGGACAGACAAAGCTCTAAGTATGGGGTGGTCATCTTAGGCGTATTAATATGCTGAGCCAAAAATACCCATAAATGGATCCTAGTTAGAGGTAAATGCATAGAGTCTAGATGTTTTTAGTTTGATTTCTCTTATTTTGCTAACCTGGGACAAGTGCGTAGTTTGGTTGTGTTTTTGTAGGTTTTGATATCGAGTTATGCTCATCTGAAGTGACACTTGGACCAAAAGGAAGAACACAACCCACTTTATAGAGGATAAAAGTTAGTTGAATCAACAAAATACTCAAGTCTGCATCACAGACCTGGGATAAAGTTGTGCAAGATGAAATTAAGAAAAAAAGGCACGAAGCAAAAAAAAAGGCACAATCCGCATCGTGGACTTGTGCAATAGTTGGGCAAGATGATCCAGTTAGTAAAATAAGCGACAACCCAGCCAGGGCAAGCAGTTCGGGTTGCAAACCTGGGAATTACGAAGGAAAAATTTGAGTTATGGGATTTTAAGTTATATTCTATCAAAAACTTTAGGTTTTCATATTGGTTTTTACATAAAAACAGAAAGAGGCGATTGTAAACCCTGTTCTGAGGTGATTTTGTTAGTTTGATCATTATTTCTTGGTTGTTAATGCTTTATAGGTCATTCATAATGTACGTAGTTACTATGAGTGGCTAAGTCTCCATATTCTGGGGTTGTAGCCACAAATAATGTTTAGTTCTTGAGTTTTGTCATCTATGAATGGGTTCTTTTCAATATTCCTATATTACTTTTATCTACACTGCATAGTCTGGCCAACTAGGTGGTAAATTAGTTGTTCACTCTGAACTCGATAAATGTTAGAGTGAATAGAGCACAATAATATTGGGAGCTTGTTCGACCAGGAAACTAGGTTGATTCGTGTAAGGGACCCTGGTTTGTCACAGGGAACTTTGTCTCTGTATAGAAATGGGAACCAATTTTCGTTCCCCAGAAAGAGACAATCACTCACACTACTATTTGGGCACGCTTACCATAATTATCCACCAAGTTCTATGATCGATAAATTTTGGAAAAAAGTGGGTCAAAAGCAAGGAATCCTACTAAAATTGACGTGTGTACCTCTGCTACTCTCAGGGGCAGATACGCACGTACCTTTGTGTAAGTCCCTATTGATGAATCACTGAAAATGGAGGTAGTGATTGGCACCCATCGCCGAAAAATACTCTATGAAGAGGAAGGGATCATACGTGTCACATGTGGATGGCTGGGGTATATAGAGCGCAACTGCTTGACACTGACTCAGACCACCATTGATTATGATGAGATTACCAACCTACAAAAGTCGGCGCACATAAAGCCCATGACAGTGAGACATGGAAGGTCATCAAGTTTGCCAAATAGTGAGGACCTAACCTCAAAATAGGCCAAAGCAAATCTAGACCTCCTAAACCAAATTAGCCCAAAGAGGTAAAATGGAACCTTGGGCCCCCCTGGAACATAATGAGGAAAGCCTAAACAAACATACTATAGCAATAATAGCGCAAGTCAACATACAACCCAAACAAGTAAATATCAATGACAAGGCATTTAAACCAGTAGGTCCCATGCACAAACAATACCTAAAGAAAATGTGTGAAACCACTAGTTTGTACACACCGTCTTCTCAGCCAACTACCAAGCCTTTAATGTCATTAATGGCGATTCAAGTCACAATTGCAGGAAAGATTTGGACTCGATCCAAAAAGAAAACAAAAAGAATACTTCATTGCAGAATTTAAATCCTCCTAAGCATACTAACCCCACAGAATTAATATTGCTTATGAGAAAAGAGATACAAAGCCAATTGTTGATTCTTCTCTATCATCTTCTCCGATGCACGATGTCAATTATATTATGAAAAATCATCATTACTCCGATATAGTTGACATGACCATCAAAGTCTCATCAAAAGATTTCACGGATCTATCCCCTCATAGAGATGGAAAAGATCCTTTAATAGAAGAATGGAACCATTCACCCCTTAACTCCAACAATTGTCATGATGGGAACACAACCCTATATGTCATCCAACAATCTCATCATCCTAACTTTAGCTCCACTTCTGTCGAACTACCAACCAACTTCTTGGCCGGAACTAGGGCTTCGAGATCGACAGTTTACATTCCACACCTTTGTGAAAGGGAAACCAGTGACATTTTAGTGCAAGACCCAGCATATTTGGCTCAAATAATCAAGAAAGGCATACGATTATGGGCAAAAACACTCCGGCAAACCTAACTAATAGGGAACAACAACATGACGAACACGTAGGACTTAGGGCAACTAATGGTTCAAACTTTCCAATGCCTTCCATTCATCCCCTTCTACCCTTACCTTTTGACCATTCAGAGTTTAAGGTTCGTGCTAATGGATATGAACTTCCCACAGTCAAACCCGATTGAAGAGGTAACCCAAAATCAACCAAAGGAAGCGGAACTCTCAACATTAGATGTGCTAAGATAAAACAATAGAGAAATGGAGGAAATCTTAGCAAACATAGAATAAAGATTTCCAAAAGCCTTCATTTTAGAGATATTACTAATAAAAGAGTTTGGGGATACGATACCATCAGTAATTTTAGTCAAGTACCCGAGCCAAATGACTGCCTGCACAATGAACATACGAAACAGAAAGGAAGAGATTTCAGTTGCGGTATTATTGAACCCAATGAAGTCTATATAATCAATGAAGGGGAAGGAAGTGCTGGATACACCTCACTATCCATTGATGATGAACTTTATCATATGAAATACGAGGGGAGAAAATAGTGCTACATTCCAAAGGCACTTGAAAGACATTGTGAAAACAAACAAATCGGCTTTATTTGTACTTTTAGAGACAAAAATGGTCAAGAACAAATATAATATAGAGGCCCCCAAGTTTGATTCACAAATACAATCTCCAGCAGAAGATTAGCTAGAGGAATCATGATCATATGGAAAGAAGATTTGGCAAAGTTGGACAGTATCTCCGTTTCGCCTCAAGAAATTCGTGTCCTCATAAAGGTAAGTCCCAAAATAAATCCATGGTAACTTTCAGTTATTTATGCTAGCCCTAATTCTACCAAAAGGTTAAGCCTGTGGATTGGTTGAATAACATCACCCAAATCTGTAATAATGAATGGCTGGTCAGTGGTGATTTTAATGAAATTATTAATACTTGTAAAAATCTTGGCAAGAACTCAATCAATAATAAAAAAGACAAGCTTTTTCTGGAACTATCTTCAAAATTGCGAGTTGGTTGATTTAGGTTTTAGAGGTCAAAAATATACCTAGACCAATAAAAGATATAGAAATTGTATCCAACTCATTTTTGAGAGGTTGGATAGGTGTGTCGGTAATGTACAATAGATAAAGAAATTTCCAAACCCATTGATTACACACCTACCCAGAACTAAGTCTGACCACTGTCCCCTCCTAGTCACCCTTAATGCTAGAAATTGTTCCCATATTCCTAAACCCTTTAGACTGGAGCCCAAGTGGTATAGTCACCTGAATTTTAGGGACCTAGTTCAGACCTCTTTTAACCCAGATAATGACCTCCTTTCTTCAATTCAAAAAATTTTCAAATGAGGCCACCACTTGGAATAAAGATGTTTTTGGAAACATTTAAAAAATATTAGGCAAACTCTTGTTAGGATTGAAGAAATTCAGATATTCATGCACTATCACCACAACTATTTTTTTCAAAACTTGGATCAAGAGTTACTTGATAAATATGATAACCAATAGTTTTGGAGAACAAAGTCTAGGATCTTGATCTTAGGCGTATTTATACACCGAATTAGGCAATACCCATAAATGGAGCCTAGTTAGAGAGTAAATACATAGAGTCTAGATGTTTTTATTTGATTTCTCTTATTTTGCTAACCCAGGGCCAAGTGTGTCATTTGGTTGTGTTTTTCTAGGTTTTGATCGAGTTATGCTCATCTGGCACATCCGAATTGGAAAGAAGAATGCAACCCACTTTGTAGAGGATAAAAGTTAGTTGAATCAACAAAAATTCTGAAGTGTGCATTGCAGAATTGGGATAAAAGTTGTGCAAGCTAAAAAATGAAGAAACAAAGGTGTGAAGCAGAAAAAAAGGCACAGTCTACGTCGCAGACTTGGCAAAAGTTGGGCAAGATGGTCCAATCAGCAAAATAAGTGAAAACCCAGCCACGACAAGTAGTCTGCATCGCAGACCTAGGGATTGCATAGGGAAAAATTGAGTTACGAGGTTTTATGCAAGAATAGAGAGAAACGACTGTAAACCTTGTTCTAAGGTGAATTTGGTTAGTTTGATCATTATTTCTTGGTAGTTAATGCTTTCCAGGTTATTCATAATGTACGTAGTTACTATGAGTGGCTAAATCTCCATATTCTAGGGTTGTAGCCATGGACAATATTTAGTTCTTGAATTTTTACATCTATGAATGGTTCTTTTGACTATTCTGGTATTATTTTTATCTATACTGCATAGTCTGGCTAACTAGGTGGTAAATTAGTTGTTCACTTTGAATTCAAGCAATGCTGGAATGAATAGAACACAATAATATAGGGAGCTAGTTCGACTAGCAAACTAGCTTTATTCTTGTAAGGGAGACCTGTGATAACTACCCTCACACCTAGTTTGGTTCATAATATAGGATGATAACATTAAAGTACTTGTATTGGTCTAGATATCCTTGTTTAACAATATAGTTAGGCAGTCAATAATGGTAGGCTGGCAGAGGCTTGCAACCCTGTTCAGGTAATTTTAACCTTATGAATCAGTAGTTAGGAATCCAGACATAGGTGCACACTTTGAGACTAAACGGAGTTGTTAAGATTACAATCCTGGATTTGCTCATTTATTGATATTTTAACAACAAAAACCAATTTAGATTAGAAGTAAATTAGTTATTTAATTTATTTACATAAATCTCTCAATATTTTTATTGAAAGCATTTCAAATGTGATTGTTTGAATTGTATGCTAATTTTATTTAAATTCCTTGGGTTCAACATCCCGACCCCTTATTCAGGGCCACTATATTACTTGTCAGACCACGTATACTTGTATGCACTAGGGAGCAACAGATCTCTTGGCTATGTGAAGTGGATACTAACACTAGTTTCTTACACACAGCCACCCTCACAAGGTGAAGGAGGAGTAGAATCTTAAAGATTACTCTGGAAATATTATAGATAATCCTGTAGAAATAAAGAACTACACCATACACTTTTTGCAGAATCTCTTCACTACTGGACACCTCTCCTTTCCCATGGGAAGCCAACCCCAAAGGCCCACACTAAAAATCAACAATAATGAATACCTTTCCAGCTTGGGACTTCCCTTTAGATATTCTGAGATTATATTTATTGTTAAGTCCTTTAAGCCAATGAAAGATCTGGGTCTGGACGTTCTCCTATTCTACCAAAAATACTGTGACATCATTGGAAATCAAACAATTGAGTTTTGCAAAAATGTGTTCAATAATGCATTCTTCCCACATCAAGCTAACTCCATTCTCCTCTATCTAAATCCTAAGGCTACTAACACCCAATGCCTTAAGAACTTTAGACCTATTAGCTTTTGCAACACCATCTACAAGATTATCACTAAGGTCATTACCAGAATCAAGCCCTTACTCCCTTCTCTAATTGGAACAAGCCAGGCCAGCTTTATTGCCAAAAAGACCTCTGACCATGTCATAGTTGTTCAAGAAATCATCTACCACTTTGGCAAATGAGAGGAAAACATAGAACATGGCAATTAAAATTGACTTGGAGAAGTCTTCGATAGAATTGAATGGTCTTATATCAAAGAGACTCTAGACTTCTTCAGGTTCTTGGCTAACCTTACCAAACTCATCTTTTCTTGAATCTCTACAAGCTCTATCCATGTCCTGATTGACGGTAGAAAAACCGATGCGTTTTACCCTCCCAAAGAGATTAGATAGGGGGACCCCATGTCACCCTATCTCTTTATCCTATGCATGGAAAGACTCTCTAGAAGCATCTAAATTAGAGTCAAACTCCAACTCTAGAAACCCATTCAAGTTAGTCAAAGATCACAAATTTTTTTTCATATTTTCTTTGTTGACGACTTGACATGCTTTGCTAGAGCTGACAAGGAAAACTATGACACCATTATTAATATTCTCTATAACTTTGGTAATAACTCGGAACTAAGAGTCAATTGTGTTAAATCTAGAGTCATTTCTCAAGGAACTGTTCCTCCAATACTAGGATCTTATGTGTTCCAGCCCTTGAAATAGAAGAGAAAACTTCCTTTAGTAAATACCTAAGCTTTTCTATCTTCAGCAAGAGACCCAAGAATAGTGATTCTCCCTATACATTCTAGATAACATGAGAAACAAATTGGTTGGTTGGAAAACTAATACTTTGAACATAGCTAGGAGAGTGGTTCTTGTAAAAGCGACCCTTAATGGAATTCTTTCCCATATTATGAGTTACATAAAGCTCCCTGAAAAGATTAACAAAAATCTTGACAAAATCACCAGGGACTTTATTTGGGGAACCATACAGGAGAAAAGAAAAATGCACCTTCTGAGGTGGGACACAGTCACTAAAACCAAAGATTAAGGAGGAGTGAATATTCATAATTGCACAAACAATAACAAAGCCATCCTTGAGGCCCTAGCTTGGAGACTAAGTCAAGAAAGCAATGGCCTATGGGCCACCATGCTCTTGAGAAAATACATAAATGATCCCACGAATATTGCCACATGGAAAACTATCTCTCGAACTTGGAGAAACATCCAAAAAGGATGAAGAGATATTTCAGCGGCCACAAAAGGAATTCTGTACAAGGTTACAAAAATTATTTTTTCAATGATAATTGGATACCCTCTTCTTAACCCCTTAGAAAGTGTATTCAAGGCCCTTTGAACAAGGGGGAAAATACCTCACAATTGCTGATATGTGGAAAAATGAGAACTGGGACCTCAATGACCTCTACTTTACCCTCCCGCCATATATCCATAACATCATTCATGAGAATTTCATACCATCAGGTCAACCAAGTGAAGACCGACAAGTTTGGGGTCTTAACAATAGTGATGTTTTCTCCATGTCCTTCGCCTATGCTTTCATCTCTGAGAAACCCTCCACCACTAGTGAAATCCACTATAGTATGGAATTTAGAAGCATCTGGTGTGCAAACATCCCAAACAAAATTAAAATTTTCCTATGAATTCTCCAGCATAGTGATCAAAAACAAATCTTAGACTGAGTTCTATTAAATTACTTGTGTCTCCAAACTGCTCTATCTGTGGACACCCAACAAAAGACATTACCCACCTTCTCTTTTAATGCACCATAGCCAAGAAATTTTGGGACATCTTACTGCAAAAATAATACATCATTAATGTAATCCAAGGAATAAGCCTCAATGAAGATTCATGGATGCCCTGGTGGCAAGAAAATAAAAATAAGTCGGCCAGCCAGCATGTCAAATAGGACATTCTCTTTCCTTATTGTTTGCAGAATATTTAGAAAAATAAAAACACTAACATCTTTGAAAATAAAAAGAAAAATCTGAATATAGACTTAATATTTGAAATAGCAGTCAAATATGCTGCCATTTGCCCCAACAAACATGGGCGAAGTAGCTCACATAATATTTGTCACTTTAAATGGGACCCGTCAAAATTTGGTTTCGCCAATCTAAACACCAATGGTGCAAATAAAATCTGCCCGAGGCCGGATGGGATTGGCGGCATCTTCAAAGATAGCTCTGAAAAATGGGTGATAGGCTTCTACAACACCTTTGCCCATATAACCCCACTTGAAGCTAAATTAAAAGTCATTTGGAAAGGAAGCCAACTTGCAATCCAATATAATTTTACAAAATTGCAAATAAAAACTAATGCACTGGACGCTGTGGAATGTCTCATAACAGGTACATTCCTTTTTGATAACTTTATTGTTTAATGAAGGTCATTAATGAGTTGTATGAAAGCATGAGAACTTCATCACATATTCAAGGAACATAACCAGGTTGCTGACTTGATGGCTAAGGAGGGCTTAAAGTACAACCGCTATGATTATATAAGAATTTTTGTTGATTCACCTTCTCTTGTCCAAGAAATTTTACTGGCAAATGAAATGGGTACTAGTTATGTTAGGAAAAAAACAATTTCAAATATCTCCTATTCGAGCCGGGATGTGGCCTTAAATACTCTTATTTTGGTTTGTTTGAATTATAGCATAATGTACTCCCATGGTGAAAACCAAGGCAGTTTGCCAACTTAGCAGCACTGCTAGTGATATTATAAATCTTCATTATATAAAAAAATTATGCATAATCATTGTAGATTAATGAATCATGATATAGAATAACATAATTAATCACTTACAATGATAAAGTTAAGGATAAGAAATCTCAAATTCTTCAGTAGAAATCACAAACTAATATTTTTTTAATGTAAAAATCACAAAGTGTGTGGAGTCACAAAGTTGTTTCTCAAGTATATCCTACTTCTCCTTTTCAAAGAAACCTAAAAATCTATATATGATAAGTAAATACAAGTCCAAAATAAAATAGAAAAATTGGATTTGACAGGCTTTACGTTCAGGGTTACGGGTCATACAAAGTTCTATGACCTGTACCTAGGCTTCATATTCTTCATTCTTCAAAAACTAGCTTCACTTCTACGAGACCTTTCTATGGGCCATATTCAGACTTACGACCCGTATAGGATTTCGCCTGACAACTTTTCAAAAACTTTTTCAATTCTGATCCTCAAGGTACGAAACTTAATCCATGACTCATAAAATATTCTACGGCTCGTCTAACAGTTTGTGGATGGAACTTTAGAAAATATGCCCTTCACTGGATCTAAACTACGACACCTCTCTACAGCTCATGGAAGTATCCATGGCCCGTAGAGTGCTTCGTACTTCCTTAAAAACTCAGCATCTTCAACACTTTATCCAAACTCATGTCAAATCCTGTAATCTTGAAAAACAAACATAAAAGCACATCAAATCCACTAACATCACTTTGATAATACACAAAATTTCAAGCTTTGAGCATCAAAAGAATTGTATTGTGATAGCACGCTAACACCATCTACTTAAAATTGTTGCAATGACATGTCTTGTTGTGGAAAAAGTTGTGGCTATGGATCTGGCTACAAGTGCAGCAGTGGTTGTGGAGGGTAAAATTGATTTTGGTCTTTCAAATTTGCAAATAATATATGTCCATCTAAAATTATTTTAAATTTAGATAACTAGTTTCTACAAAGTGACATATACCATTCAAAAGTGATAATAAATGTTATCATGGCAGTGAACAACAGATCACAGTAAGGGCTTAAAAGATGGAATATTGCATTACATACATCCAAAAAAACCAACCAATACAATCCAAATTTTTTTAAAAGAATAATTGATTTATAAAAAAAATTGAAAAACTATCATTTTTTTTCTTCTAAAATCATATCTCACTCGTTTTACATACGATTTCCTATTATAATATGTTTCAGAAAGTTTAAAATGAGTAGATTATGTATATATGAAAATTAGGCCCAAAAAAATTATTAAACGCGAGTCAAAACAGACTTAAACAAAATTCATCTTTTCAAAAAATTCATCAAAATCACCGATCATTAAAAAAAATTCATCTTACAATTATAGCTCGATGAATATCAAGGTATTTAAATAGAATCAACAATTAATTCAACCACACTCTAATACCATTTGTAAGAAAAATTAATAGGGCAAAAATGATGGGTCGAACCTTTTTCTTGTTAATACCATAGTCATTGTTATTGCTACCAATAGATTTTGCCCCATATGTCATTTGGTGATCACTAGGAA
The DNA here is from genome assembly GCA_025642045.1 of Solanum sejunctum. Lineage (NCBI taxonomy): Eukaryota > Viridiplantae > Streptophyta > Magnoliopsida > Solanales > Solanaceae > Solanum > Solanum sejunctum. The sequence continues at coordinate 29,251 of JAOTQJ010154187.1, forward strand.
TACAGATTGTTGTCCACAGACCAAGTGACTCGTGTGAATTGATGAATGAAGGATCCTAAATCCTTTTTTGGTTTCTCACAATTTTGTTTACACTAATGCAATAGTTTTCAGAAGTCAGATAACTTTCTACTACTCCCACACTTCCACTCTTTCTTCACTCTTTAGTTTTCCACCACTTTCTTGAGGAGTCAATCACTCACCTTTAAACAGGGGAGTGGTTAAGTAGCTACAACTGTTTTTCCTAGTGGACAATAACTATCCATCCTAATTTTTTTAGGATAAGGTTGAAAAGTTGTTATTTAACTGCACTACCTTATTATTAAATTAGATTCACTGGTCGAGTTAAGATTGGATTGGATAGCCACATGGGCGATCCACGATCCCAAAAAATCTTACAATGATTACAAAAATATCTATACTGAAAAAACTTTCCTGAATTATTTTATATGCATTGAAAAGGAACAAAATAATATAATACTTATTACTGTAATAAATTTTTTTTAAAAAAATTATAGATAACCAAAAGATTAGTGCATCCGTGTTGTGGACTAAAGGTTTTCATTGGTTCAAGTGGGATCAATTTTGAGTCTATACTTATGTTTCAAAAGACAAATAAAATATATCTGCATACACTATACACTTTTTACCAAATGGGTTCATATGAACCCTCTTGACATTATATAGATTTATTTTGTGTATAAGAATAGTATTAAATAGGATATAACTATAATGGTAAGATTAATAATATTATAATCGTGAGATTAGTTATGATGATATATTTTTCTATATTTTCATTATTTGATTTGGTGTATTAAGAATAGTTATGTATTTACTTGCTTATCCATTTATATTTTGTATTTAATACGTATTTTACGGGGTCATTTGATGTGAAGGATAAGGACATTTAATCTTGGGATAAAAATATAGTGACCCTTAAATTGGTGTTTGGTTGGCAAATCCGGGATAATTTATTCCGAAATTAATAAATAGTACCGGGATAAGTTATCCCTCTTCTTGGGGGTATACTAATCCCAGGATAATTTATCTTGGGATAACAAGTATAAATGACAAATGTCTTTTTAAACCTTTTTTATATCTCATTTTAAATATTTATATATATTCACATTATTTTTAATACAATATATTATAACATTCACATACTTTACTCCTTATTTTTTATGATTTTTTTATATTTT